>JAMZAV010003173.1:0-82835 GCA_024449915.1 Sweltsa coloradensis
CCCCCCTTAAACTGAAAACCCAAAGCGATCTCGCAAGCGGCTATCATATCATTTAATGCAACAGTAAAAATATAGTGAATTCTGTGAGACCTGGCTCTATTAGAAAAACTTTTTTTTAATATTTCTGATCGGGCACACGGCTAATATCGCCACTTTAAAATAATTTTAAACTTCAATTAAATAAATAAACTCAGTTACATAACTAATTTTCAATGGAAAAAGAGATTTAAAAAAATTGTCTTTCCTGCGAATTTCTACGTTTGACGGTACAAATCGGTACAAAATACCGCCAAATTTTTTTCAAATTTTTCTGAACGGGCACACGGCAAATATCGCCTCTTCAAAATAATTTCAAATTTCAATTTTCACTAGCACGCCATTGAAGGTAGGTAGTTGTGTTTCTGTCACATTACCTTTCAACTGGTTTTCGAGAGGCTGACTGGGAAAAAAGATGTTTTAACAATAATTGTCTTTCCTGTGTATTTTTTCGTTTGGCGGTATTTTGTACCGATTTGTACCTCCAAACGTAAAAATTCGCAGGAAAGACAATTTTTTTTAAATCTTTCTTTCCATTGAAAATTAGTTATATAACTGAGTTTATTTATTTAATTGAAGTTTAAAATTATTTTAAAGTGGCGATATTAGCCATGTGCCCGATCAGAAATATTTGAAAAAAAAGTTTTTCATTACTTAAAGAGCCTGGTTTCAAAGCCATTCACTATATTTTTTTATTTTTAGACTAAATTTTTATATTTTATTTTTTTTGTAGTATATTTGGGAAAATAGAACAACGCGGTCGAATAGGCTTAAATCAACTTGAACGCGCAGGTTAATTTATAGTTAGATAAACATTTGGAATTATTTCCTGAATTGAAAAATCCATGTTTTGGACTTTCCATATTTCACGTTCTGGACTTTTCTCGCACTGGATTTTACGGCTAATTCTTGGCAACCAAGTGTGCAAAATGCAAAAAAAATAAAAACAACGGAAAACACAGCTTTATGCTTTATGTCGAATGCATTACACTTATTTTACTTTCGTGAATGCTATGTTTTCACACCGAGCGTATTAGCTCTTTTTGAAAGGATGGGATTGTGCTTTGGGGAGGAAACTCTTTTTCACGAAGAGATTGAGTTGTGGTGGTGGGGGGGCTGGGGAGGGAAGGGGAAGGAGGGGGAAAGGGGAGGGAATGGTGGCTGTTCCTTTGCTGAGAAATCGCTCACTCGCGAGTGTGCTTTGCATGGGATGAGCAAGAAAAAGAGAGAAGATTGGAAGGGATGGAGGGTAGTGTTGGGACGTTACCTACCAGGAGAGTCAGGACCGTCGGGAACCGGTCGTTTCCAGGGCGAACCATTCGGCCTAAGCCTACGTTTGGGTTGACCGGACCCTTAGACCCGCCTTTTCTTGGCAGGGTTTGGTGGGGGAGATTTGGAGTCAGCATAGGTGCGGTTGATTGTACGTTTCTTCGCATTTGGAGGGAATGATGCACTGGTTCCAATGCTGGCGATTGGTCTTGGATGACGGTCGCGGCTGGTCGGATAAAAACGACACTGGGAGCGAACCTCAGGATGGTAGTGTGTTCTAAGGGTTCGGTATAATTTACGGGAGATGGATGTAATATGCTCTTGGAGCATGAAGAATCCAATATCCTGGTGAAGCCAGTGAATTGGTGTTGATTTGAGAGAATGTGTAACGGTTCTTAAACACTCGGTTTTGTAGAGGTTGGAGGGAGTTCATACTGGACTGAGCAGCACCAGCCCAGATGGGGCAAGCGTATGTGATGGAAGGCCGAATAATTTGTCGGTATATCGTGAGTCTGTCCAAACGTGATATATTTGTTGAATGTAGTAGTGGTGCTAGTGCAGAAATTTTCCGAACAGCGCGTTGTTGAGTGTTGCGAATGTGCTGCCTCCAGGTGAGTCCAGAGTCCAGATTTGCTCAAGGTACATGGCTGTCTTCGACCCGGGGATGCTGCGTCCCCAAGAATAAGACGGGGTAGTTGAGTCACATGTCTTCTTGAGAAGAGGACTGCTACTGTTTTTATTGGATTGAGGCCCAGCCCCATTTACTGTAGAAGGGCGCCACCGTGTTGACGCCGCGTTGTAGTTTGGCGATTGCAAGGCTTGAGAACTCAGATGTGGCAGCCAGCGCATTATCGTCTGCAAATAGATGTAAAATTACCCCCTGTGGTAGAGACGGAAAATCAGCCGTAAATAAATTAAATAAATCATTTTTTTCTTTTTCGTTTTTCTTTTCTACGTTTTTTCTTTTTTCTTTTTTTTTCTTTTCTTTTCTTTTCTTTTCTTTTCTTTCTTTCTTTTCTTTCTTTCTTTTTTCTTTTTTTTTTTTTTTCTTTGTCTTTTTCTTCCTTTTTTCTTTTTTTCCTTTTTTTCCCTTTCTTTTCTTTTCATTCTCCACCCTTTTTTATATTTGATTCATTCATTAAATGCATATAATATTTTTTTTTGTTACCAAAATTGTTGTGTTAAATGCATTGTTGTAATGCTACTATTTCAAATATCTACGAAAATGTAGTTTATTGGTGTTTCTGCATCTATGGAATTAGATTTATTTAGTTGTCCTCCTTTGTAAATCAGTTTTTATAACTGAATAGGATAGACGTTAAATAAATAAATAAAATAAAATAAAATAAAAGACGTTGAATAAAAGAGGACTGAGTACAGACCCTTGTGGAACTCCTGCTCGGATTGGACGAGGGTTGCTGGATCCAGGAGGCGATGAAGGTCCTATCTTTTAAAAAGTAGTGTAGAAGATGAAGTAGATGACGAGGGCAGTCTTGTTTTGCAAACTTGAAGAGGAGACCTGGATGCCAGACCTTATCAAACGCCTTTGCCACATCTAAGAATACCACAGCGGTGTGAGAGTTGGTGTTGAACCCATGAGTAATCTTGTTTGTGAGGCGGAGTAGTTGATGTTCGGTTGAAGTGCCTTCGGTGAAGCCGAATTGTGAGGACGGTATAATTCGCTTATCAGCTACAAACACTTTTAGTCGGGAATGGATAGTCCTCTCGAACACTTGCCAAGAATGTTAAAAGACTGATCGGCCTGTAGCTGGTCGGGTCTGTTGGAGGCTTCCCAGGTTTTAGTATTGAAATCACTTTGGCATGTTTCCAAGCTGTAGGGAAGTGGCCAACACGAAATGATGCTGTAAAAATTTGTAGCAGACGAGACAACGCTGTGCCAGGAAGCTGTAGTATGAGGCGAGCTGTGATGAGTCCGGTCCGGGACCCTTTTTTGGGGTTTAATGCTTAAGTAGTGATAGTAGTTCTTCTGGAGAGCAGAGGTCTTCGTCTTGGAGTTCAGGACACTTTGAAACGGAGAGCAGATGATCCATTTTATGGTCAAGATCTGGTGTATCTGGGCAGGGGGGTTTTGGGGGTAAAATATTTCTCCAGTACATCTGCTATTGCCTCAGCCTTGTCGGCGCTGCTGAGTGCAATACCTCTGGGCGTAGTAAGCGGAGGGTTGGAGATGCCTCGTTTGCACAGCGATTTTGCCATTGGGCCCAGATAGAATGGTCTTTGATTGACAGAGATGAAAGTTTCTGCTCCCACATGTGTTGCCTATGGGAGGCAATATCCCTGCGGAGCTGGGCAGCCAATCTGTTGTATTCAATCCTGGTGTCTAGTGTTCTGAATGCTTGCCAGTGCATCCTTGCTCGATTCTTGATGGCAATAGAACGCACTAAGCCAGGTGGTAGAGAGAGGAAATCCGGAGGGCGTAAGGTGGTCCTCGGGATTGATACTTCCGCAGCTCGTTGGATCGTGGACGAGAGGATCGAAACTGCCTCATCTATCTTGATGGCGTTGAGAGATCTGAGAAGGGAGGTTCTAGTCTGGCATGGATGTGGGCACGGAACCGCTGCCAATCAGCTCTTGCATAGTGCAGTCTAGAGCGAGGGGCAGAATGAATAAGAGTGTTGCCTAGTAGCAGGAGAACGGGATCATGATCTGAGGTCAGGGCCTGAATAGTAGTTATGTCAAAGGACTTGGAAAATTTTTGTAATAATGCTATGTCTATAACATCAGAGGGTATTTGGGGATTGAAATGGTGGTATGTGGGGTCTACTGGACCCACAATCGTGAAGCCCGACTCGGCAGCATGTTCAAGAAGAGCAAGCCCCTTCGGACAATTTTTCGTAGAATTCCAAGCAATATTTTTTGCTTTGAGATCGCCCGCCAGTACTGAGGGAATGGTGTCTTTGAGTATGTGATCAATGTCACTGGTGTGATATGTTTTCCCTGGAGGAAAATAGGCCGCAATGCATCGAAGGAGTCCATTTGATGTTTTAAGGAGAATTCAGGTGGCTTCAAATCAACATAGTTGTGTTATGAGTTCTGGTGAAGCTTATGAGCTGTTGCTTATGAGGATTGCTGTGCCTCCTCCCCTAGTCACAGCAGTGGCTCTGGTTATGTCCGAGCGCACGATGGTGAACCCGGGGACTTGCCATCGATCTGAAGGTATGAGGTGGGTTTCATTTATTAGAACTAAATCTATAGATTCCAGTTTTACGAGGTGCAGAAGCTCAGGTGTTTTTACACGAATGGCACCATTCGCGTTCCAGAATAAGAGTCGAGTTGTTCTTCTTTACACGCCATAACGCTGATCAAGAACAAGGGTTTTTAAAATGGTTGTAAGTGTTTCCATGAGAGGGTCAGTTGAAAGCGAGACAAGTGCTTAAATTTATATAGGATACAATTTCCCGGACGGAAGGTTTGTTTTGATCTGTATTATTATTGCGAGGGTGCTCCTGTCTTGGCCTGGGTGGTTGCAGTGAACGCTCTACATTGTTTACGACATTGGCGAAAGAGTGGTTTGTCAGAGTCCAAGCTGCAGGAGGATTGGGGGGTGTTATTTTGGTAACGACATTTTTCTTTTGTTCTCGCCTTGATGGTGTTGCAGAAGTGGGGAGTCGGGTGTCTGCAGCACGAAGGAAGGCCGGGCATCGTCTATAAGAGGCGGGATGGGCTTCACTGCAATTGCAGCATAGGGCAGGGATGTCCTTAGGTTTTTGACAGTCTGCTGATTTGTGTGACATAGCACATTTGAAACAGACAGGAGGTAAGTTACAGAATAGGGATGAGAGTCCGAATTGTTGGCAGTTAAAACACTGCCTGGAGCCTTGATGGGGCCCGCGATATTTCTCGACCTGTGACCCTGTGATGACATACACGCTCGATGAGGTGTATTTGTTTGGAGTCTTCATTGCTGTGGAGCGAGGTTGTGACTACAAAGAGTGGCATGGGGCGCCTGCCTCCTTCGATCTCTCGGTGAGTCAGTTGTCGAACCTCGATGGCAAGAACGCCCTGTGAAAGTAGGTCGGCTTTGATCGACTCTATTTCGACTGTGGCTGAGATGCCTCGGAGGACAGATTTCTATAAACGGAGGTCCTCTGTCGGATAGGTGTGAAACATAAGATCCTTCATCCCTTGAGGTAGCTGATAATGTCTTTCGTACGTTTTTCGAGAGTCAGCCTTTATCCGGAAAGCCTCGTTCGAGGCTGAGATGTTAAATTGGCCTGTGGTACATTCTCGTAGAATGTTTAGGAGATGATTATATGTGGGAATGCCATAAATAGTTATAGGTGGAGTGCGGCTAGGTTTTGTTTGTGGTGTGGGGGAGCGCCTGTCTAAAAAGGTATGGTTAGAGGTGTGGGATATTTGAGAAGTGCTATCTTGAATGGCATCTTCGTCATCATCTTCTTGGTCTTCATCCCACTTCTAGGTCGTCTTGTTCCATATTGTTTTCGGAGACATTGCCAGTGTGTTGGTGATGTTTGTTTTTGTTGATTTTCGTGATTTGCCTAGGATTTCGAATCTGTTTTTCGTCACTAACGGGGGCTGGCTACATTCAACTTGAGGTAAGCTCTGGAAGTGCTCGGAATGGAGATAGCTTTTTCAGCTTTGAAGCGTTTCGCCATCATTGAGGATGCGGTTCGATTGTTCCGTCTGTTTGGAAGGTGTATCGTCGAGAGTGAGCCTTGATTGGCAGTGTTGTCCACGTGTCAGGTACTGCTCGCTTGGATTGTGCATCGAGAGCAGGTCTGTCATGAGACAGTACCAAGTTTAGAGGGAGTGGGGGAGACGAGCATGTGGTTGTATTCGTAACCACGTGCACTCCAGTGAGTTGGGAGGTTGAGTAGCCTGGGAGGATGTTGCTTGAGTAAGCGCGTGGTTCATATTTCGAACCGACATCTTTGGGATGAGTAGTAGTACACTGGGTGTGTGATGATCAGCGCGTAGGCCACGCAAGCGAGCTAACTGCGCTTGCGCGGCATGACGAACTATTGATTTGGTGGAGTACAGTCGTGTGCAACACTTAGCAACACACGGCTAAAGCCCCTTTTGGGGGCACTTGGAGATGGGACCAAGTACTTTAGAGGCTACGTCTGTGTACCAGGACCCTGGTATGAGCCCGGGGGCTTCCAATTTTTGCTCCCGACCCTGGTGTGGGTCTAGGAGACCTTTTTACACTTCGTGACTTCAGACCCAATCACTGTGGGGGAGTGAATGCAGTCTCTCTAGTACTATGAAATAAATAAATTGGGTGCCTAAAGCACAGACTTATATAAGCTTTTTATCAGCCAGAGGCGATATAGTTGATTTACAAGCGCTATATGCGCCAGGCTTACCGTGAAGGGTACACAGAGATGCACAGAGTACAGAATGTATGGGGCTGTAATCGCACACGTTCGTTTACGGCCGAGGTCGGAACGAGACTGCGGAAAACACAGCGCGTATGAAGTACGAAGTCTACTGAAACTCCTGACAGACACAAACATAAACACAGAGGTTGAAGGGTTGACCCATAAAGTTCCATTGATAGACAAGCAAGCAAGCAAAGCTAAATTCTCTATTGTAAAATGCTTGAATTATTTGCTCTTGGCTGTAGAGATATAAGCTACCGGCCTACCGATTTTTACTACAGACTTTAAAAATACCTCCATTCCATCAAAACTACACTATATAGTTTGTACCAGATCCAAAAGCACTCTTTCGAAATGTGGAATGAATTAAATACGTATTTCTCAGTTTCTTTATAAAATAGTTATTATTATTTATTTTTACTTAATTGACATTAATCAGATACAACAAGCGCATATAAATATTGTGAATATTGAAGGAAGTAGACACAGTCACAGAGCGAGCTCCATCCAGACTTAATTTTTCAAAGGCTGTAAACGTCTTTCTTCTCAATGATATAGCTTGGCAGCGAATATGTTATGGGATGGTGTATGCACAACTTGACTTCAGTGGTTGGTTCAACTTCAATGCTACATAACACGAGCGCATTATTTGTAACAGGGTGTTTCTTGATACGGTACAAACTACAAATCATCAACACTAAAAATATTGTGTCAGCAAAGTCTTATACATACTACAAACAAAATAATACAAATCATTTAAGTTAAATCAAACCCATGTCCTTACCTGTCTGGCTTATGGGCAGCTCGTCTCCCTTGTCTTAAATAAAAATCAGGTATATCGTTTCATATTCAGGTAGCATCATGGTTAATTGCAGTAGAGAGAGGACTGAAAAAACATTTTCCCAGCTTATTGTAGATGTAGTAGTAGAAATCTCTATTTAGCATTTTGCTATTTTTACATACACATATACAAGCCTATAATTTTACAATTTACGTTTACATATTCAAGAAATTCAGTCTTCAATGGACCAGACGGTACGTCTGGCATAAATATTGAATCATTCATAGCTTTAAAATGTTATCAATTATTTACATTTTTAACTTTTCGACTAACTACACTAATATTGAAATAATATGCAAGTCAACAAAGGCAGCGTGAACCTGGGTGATCAAGATTTTTGGCGTTTTTTGTGTGTGTTTTTTATACTAAAGGTATGTAGAATTATGATACTACAAAAAATTGGTATCGTGTGCTTTTTTAATGTTTTTTTCGTCCATAGAGCTGTTTTCATTATTTACATGTAATGTACACTTGAATTTATTTGCTTTTTTTTTTTGCAACGAACTGATTGACGCTACTTACATATTCGGCACATATTCGGCAGCCCAGGTACACTTTCTGAGAAAACTACTGAATGGATTCACTTCCAATTTCAGGGAATGAATAATACATAATATTAGTGTTTTTGGTGCAAACAAATTTTGGATAAAATTTACTTATTAAAAGTTATAATTTAATTAGCCTGAAAATTTGATCGAAACTAAATTACAAGTTAAAAATGTGTAATATATAAAAAAAAAAGCAAAAAAAAAAAGTCTTGCACCGAAACATTCATTATTATGTTCTTAAGTAAGTAAAAAAAAAATGGATTGATATCTCTAGTAGTTTACTCAAAAAGTGTACCTATGTCTAGAAATGTGTTAACAAACTAGTAAAAGTTGGCAACAATGTATTTTATTCAACAATGATTTTTATCTTCCTTTTTTAAAATTGTCATCAGCACATGTTATTTCACATGTTTGCCCAAAATAGTAGAATTGCATTGTTAAATTCAGGTCGCTATGAATATTTTTACTATAATGTTGTCAAAATCGATGGCTATACAGGTATCCTACAATACTACGTTCTACAGATGTAAGGCTTGGAATAGTAATATTATAATGAACAATTTCTGGCTCATATTTTGTAATTGAGATGATCACTATAGATAGGATACCTGTGGCTATACCTAACATCTTCATTTTATCACATTAACTTGGTTTAGTCCAGAAATCCTCAGTACCAGTGACATCTCTATTCCATCCGCCTCCTTTAACCATCTTACAGAAATTAGCTCTGAATCTGTTTATCTCTTGCACGTTTCTAACTTCTAAAAGTAACCTATTAAATATTCTCATCCCTTTAGCAAAAATAGTGTTATTTCCAAATTTAGTGCTATTTCTTTGAATGATCATGTTTTTCCCATTTCTAGTGTTATAATGATTTTCTTTTATATTTATTAACTTTCTACACAAGTATCCTGGCACGATTCCAAAATCAGCGTGAAGCAACTGTTTTCTCTTTCCGCCCTTCCTTCATATTATATCCCCTCCATATTTTCAAGCACATGCACATCCCCATTAAAATACTATACAACTACAAGTAGTCTTCAACACGATAATCATAGATAGGGGACCAGGAGATAGCTCGTGCCTGTCGGTGTCACGTGTAACAATATTCGATTGAAAGCAACAACTTTAGAATTAAAAAAACTTGCACTCAACACAAGAGCATAACAATTTTGGATGTCACTGAAGCAAATGTTAGCCCTGTTGGCCTACTAGGAAAACGCTTTAGTCCCGCCGCGTTGATGGATGAGCGTAATTTTTTTAAACAAAAAAAGCGTAAAATTGCGATTTTTTAATAGATAATTTTTTGATTACGCTCAAATTTCACACGAATATATTAATTCATAAAATTAAAGTTCTGTAAAAAAAAATCATTAAAATCGAATAAAGCATGTAGGTGTTATAAGTCGAAGAATTTTTTTAAGAATCGAAAAAATCGTAAAATTGCGATTTTCATGAAAAATAATATTCATGTTGCGCTCAAAAACGTGGCAGTTCTAAGTTCAGAGATTTCGAAGGCCTCCATAAAATTTCATCCCAATTGGAGTATCGGTTTAGCCGGAATCGTGTTAACAAACACACAATAATACAAACAGAAAAAAAAAAACATTCCGGATTTTTTTCTCCAGTGGGAGTGAAATGGAATCTTCGCTTCGCTCGCTACGCTCATCCAACAAGCCACTGACGAACGCAGGATTTGGTTTTGTGTGTGGGGGGGGGGGGGAGTGTATCAATAGATGCCTCACATATGCGTGCACATGCATGCTCCAGTCTAGAGTGGCTCATTATGAACCTAACGGTTGACGCGCCCCGACACCAACAAACCGGATAATCAGAAAACACCCAATACTATGTGTTTAAAACTAGGAAAACGCTTAAGTCCCGCCGCGTTGTTGGATAAGCGTAATATTGGTGCATTGAGCTGCCATTGTGTTTTTGCGGATTTTCTGTTGTTTTGTGAAAAAAATTATTACTAAGTCGAAGATTTTTTTAAAATTAAATTAAATAAAATTAAAAATTTACTTAAAATTTTAATAAGAAATTATTATTTGATTGCGCTCAAATTTAACAGGAATATAATAATTCATAAAATTAAGGTTCTGTTAAAAAATCATCACAATTGGATAAAGCATGTAGATGTTATAAGTCAAAGAATTGTTTTAAAAAAGAAAAAAAAACTGTAAAATTTCGATTTTCATGAGAAATAGTTTTTCGATTGCGCTCAAATTTCACAAGAATATATTAATTCATAAAATTAAGGTTTTATGAAAAAATCATTAAAATCGGATAAGCATGTAGGTGTTATAAGTCGAAGAAATTTTTTAAAAATCGAAACAAATCGTAAAATTGCGATTTTTATGAGAAAAATTTTTTCGATTGCGCTCAAAAAACGTGGCAGTTCTAAGTTTAGAGATTTCGAAGGCCTCCATAAAATTTCATCACAATTGGAGTATCGGTTTAGCCGGAATCGTGTTAACAAACACACAATAATACAAACAGAAAAAAAGAAAGAAAAACATTCCGGATTTTTTTCTCCAGTGTAGTGAAATGGAATCTTTGCTTCGCTCGCTACGCTCATCCAAAAAGGCTGAATCTCCCGTTGCGTCATTCCAACAATGAGAATGACAAACCCGAGATTCCACATCTTCTCCAGGTTTTCTAGATTGATTTTTTTTACCAGACTGTACATTTGGCTGATTGGGAAATGATGCTATCATTGTGTGCTTTCGGGGAATATTTTTGGCTCTTGTGGTGGTTTTGGTCGTGGTGGTGGTGGGGGTTAAACAAAAAAAAACTCTCGGTGCGCCACTGTACAAGCTCATCACAGATAATACATTCAATCTTTTATCTATTAGCTTATTTTGGCAAAATCCATCGAAAGATGCTATGCGCTATATAGGCTATAATAAGTTACAAATAATTGAGTTAGGGTAAAGAATTATCAATTATTTCATTGTAGGTCCTGGCATCTATTTAGCATGACTGCATTTTTGTGCTGACATCAACAGACGTCATCTTTAATTATTTTAACAAATTTTAATGTTGAGTTTTTTGCCTAGCGGATCTCAAAACTCCACTTAAAAGTTATAACGTTGAGTGACTAATATATAGGTTATAATACATAAAGCAAGAAATAAACAAGATTTCGAAAAGGCTTTGCTTTCGTGATTTCCTGTCGTTATTTTTACGGTGGGATGTGTCTACCTGTGGACCACACAGAAAAGTGGTGTAGTAGGGAATTCCACCCATGGCCACCACTTTTCTTTGTTTAGTCGTGGACAAATTTCAGTTCTCGGAATCAATGGAACAAACATCCTGTCCGTTCGGCTTCGGCGTTTGGCCCCCATCATTTCAATATGAAATACTCTGTTGTTGAAAGTTTGCGATGACATTCTTTATGTCAAAATACGAGTGAAGCTACAATGAAGGAAACAATTTAACGTCGGTATTAGTTCTCATAAATCGCAGGGTAGGGTTTCTTAGAGATGCTGATATTTCCCTCTCTCTTCATTGAACCCGGTGACTATTATTGTGACCCCATATTATTGCATTAGTTCGCTTGGCGAGCGCTTTTCCAGTCGAGTTCATGGATGAGTTATTTTTTATACTCCTGTCCAATTACTACGTTTTTAGTATAAGTGGGATCTCATTACTTTTTCAAGTTAACTTAAAAAATCGGGGGGGGGGGGGAATCTTAAAAGTACGATATCCATGAGAAATATTTCATTGATTGAACCCAAAATCGTTTTATTTATTATTTATCCTTGTTATTATTACATTTAACAACAAGAAACGGCGTCGACGCTAGCAAATATTTTACTAAAACTCTTAAAATCTATGTAGATTTCTCGTGCCGCGAAGAGACTTATTGCTGAAGCACGTGAAACTAACACGGCATATGTAGTTGGTTCTCCCACAAGTGCTCCTTGCACCGGGAAGGAAAGTGACTCACTGGGAAATCTTTGCGGGCGGGCGGCAGGTCGTTCCATGCATGGGTTGCCAACCCGGAAAGAAAAAGCACGTCGGCCGAGCACTCCTTTTGCCGGAGGAGGTTTGGAGGCGGGGGTGCCTACTATCGTCGCCTCTCTGGATGATGCGCGCGCACACGTCAAAATCAGTGGCGCCACTGAGGCATCTTTTAAAAAACACCAGGTCGGTGAACTGTGGGTGCATGGTCATTTAAATAACATGCTTCTGGTCACAGGGGGGGGGGGGAGATTACGGCCATGTTTGAAATGCAACGCCCTTCTCTGCACCCTCTCAAGCTTGGTAGTGTTCTAAATGGTGGTTGGATGCCAGGCGGGGAGGCCGAATGTATTGGTGGGCTTGACCACAGATAATTAAGCGAGCGAAGCGAGCGTTTCCATTTGACTCTGCCGGAAAAAAATTTGTCACTGGTTTTATTTTTTGTTTGTTTGTTTATTTGTTTGTATGTCTTGCCATAACGTTCGAACGGAGGATCGGATCGATTTGAAATTTTGACCATCCGCAAGCTTTGTTCTCGATTGAATGCCATTAGTTTTGTGGCAAAATCGTTCAAAAAGTTACATTAAAGTTAAGTGAAAGTTTTTTTTCCAACTAAACGGCGACAAAATCTGAGGTGGCCAAATCATTTAGAATGTCCGTCCGGTCACGAATATGTTAATTTTATTTTGATCCGATAAGTAGTGTAAATGGAAATTACATTATAACAAAAGTAACTTTGCTATGGCAACGAAAAGACGCGCGAAGTTTCTAATGCACTGCCACCTAGAAGTTATCAAAATACTTTCGAGGAAGCAGTCTATAATTTGTCACCAAAGTGTTTAAATAGTTTTCCCAAGGAGTCAAGGTAATCTAGATGGCGGTGGATTTTAACCACAAAGTAAAGGTTTACACACGGGTTTACCCAAATACCTTGGCAATAATAAATAATATTGGAAACATGGCCCTGTGGACAGCGAACGTCGCAAATTTTAAAATTTTAAAAAAATGTGCAATGTGGGTCTAGCTATAGCACGTGCTCGCTTATCAACGCGTCCAACTGAGCGTTTCCTAGTAGACTACACTACGTAGGCCATCCTCTTGACGCGCGGCGTGCACCCGTGCAGGTTGCGTGCCGCGACACCCAGCACCTGCGCCGCGTTGGCCCGCACGATGTCGGCGTACACGTTCCATCGGAGGTCGCTTGACGTACTCGAGTGGGACACCATCGATGGTGTACATGACATATTGGGGTGCGCGCGCGCGTGATGTCCATCATCTTGCACTTGAGGGCGTTGAGCGACATGCTATTGTTGTCGCACCAGATCTGAATGTCGTCTAGGTCTGCTTGAAGGGCGTCTGCATCCTCTTGGGTGACCACGATGCAGTACAGGGTGACTTCGTCAGCGTACTGGTGCATTTGGATCCTTGCCGAGGTAGGGAGGTCGGCTACGAAGCTGGGGGCCGAGCACACTGCCCGTAATGACGCCCGAGGGCACGTCCCGGAATTCTGAGCGCTCGCCGTTGAACTGGACGAACTGCGTGCGGCCGACCAGGAAACTCTCGAACCACCTAATCGAACCACCGCTAATTTGGAAGGTCCCCTCCGATATTCATCAAGATCGCATATATGCCGTTCATCCAAATACGTACGAATGTGTGCGTTGAAGTCGTTTGTGACGTCTGTGCGATACAATAGTTTACTATAATAACCAGGAAAACGCCTAAGTCATATTATGTAAATAATTTATATATGATATGGACACATCTGCAGGCTAAAAAAGCTACAAACTTACGACAGTAGTATTAAATTAAAAGTTTTCTTGACAACAACGATGAACTTTGTCCTAGTTTGTCAATGATAGTGTTCGTGTCTGGGATCTTGCCTGACTCAACTTATTAGTAGACGTGATTCTAACAGATCTTGATTCATCGTGGATCGTAGTTGTGACTTGATAATTTTAAGTTTGGAAAATGTGCGTTCACAATTCACTTGAGTGCATGCCATAGTTAGGAGAAACTTGTAAGTGTGGTAAATTGCCGAAAATGCACTTGAGTGAAAATTATATTTGTACAAAATATGTAATGCACAAGGAATGCAGTATTACAATCTGAAATAAAAATGATTTTTTTTTTACTGAAACTAGAACATATTATATAAAAGGACTAAAGGAGTGTATGCATTCTCCATCAATGAAATATTACATACCTTGATGTTGTTCCTGGTTGATGGGTACATTAAAATGAGTATCATTCTCACTGTTATCATCTTCACAATCCTCGTCAAGAAAAATACTAATAAGGATTTTCTTCTACCTCCTTGAACTCGGCGTGTAGAGCCAATGATAGGCTGTCATATGAAGAAGCAAACTCTTTGAACTCTTGAACTAGATGCTCATAATCAACCTTTGCTAATGATGCGATGCGTTTCAGTGCCTCAACAGCGTTTTTAGACAGTGCACCAGATGTAATATCTTGGAACCACCGCGGGTCTAAGTACGCAAAAGTCTTCATCAGATCTTCGTTGTCTTCGAATCTTCTTTTGAGAGACGCTTGTATCTGGTCCATTACAGCACCAAAAGTATCCACTCGATACAGTGTTTTTGTGTCCAAGTCAACTGACGCGCTACCTCACCGGGCATTAGCTTCTTTGATCGTTTTCTTTGTTCAGCTAGGGTGGAGGTAATCGTAACATGTTCAAGATCCTTGGTTTTCAACATCATCATCTGTTTTTGTTAGGCCTCCACAGTACAAGTAGCAATAGCTTCTGTTGCTGCTAAATGTGTTGTTTGTACAAGTCTTGACTGAAATATCCTTGCATCGTTGTGTTTGTTTACTTCATGATCAGAGCTCCAAATCCAAACTCATTCCGAAATGCAATCCTGTATACACAATTTTAGTCATGGTCTACTTCGAGAGCTCTACATCAGCCGGCAAGTAGAGTTGTTGGGGTGGCATTGATGTAAATCAGGATTATTGCCCCTAAAGTTTATAACCTTGTTGCGGAGATCCTATTGGTACGATGGAACATCTCGGCCGTCCACCTGGCGTGGATCGTACATCAATTGATTTATGTTTAATATGCAGGATGATTCTCGACCTTTATTAGAGATCCGTTGAATGTTTTGGCGGGACTATGGAAGCCCTTGAGTGTTTAGGTTTTCGAAAGTTCAATTAAATATGTTTTTGCAGCAGATCATCTTCAGAAACATGATACAAAATATGGAACATTTATAAATTAATCATCTTCTGTTTCGGATTTGGCTTTTGCTTTGTTTGCTGCATCTCTACAGTTTTGATCAATTGTGCGTTTAACTTTGGCCCAGTTCTTTGTCACTTTGTCGGAGCCAAATTTTGATTTAAGGACCTCTGAAAAAAGGACAATCTTGGGCAGTTGCACATTAGGGCCCCTTAAAAGTTTTCAATATTTGGAATTAGTGAACATTCCCTTTTGTGAAAAAATTATAAGCCATCTAAAACTTTACGGAAATACTCACGCGTGTTATAGTTTGTCAACTGCTAATTACTATATTTATAACTAAAAATTAATGAAATCAAAATATTATGCAACAGTTTTCAACTTATATAGTATCGCATTAGTGTACTGTAGACCAACAAAACAAGAAATATTCCATTTTGCAATGTTATCGAAGTCCTATTATTTTTTTTTAGTCACTCTAGTGACTATGAACCTACTCACCAAGTGTGTTAAACGTGTTAACTCCTTCATTGGAGTCAGACTCATCTTAAGTGTTGTCCTGGTCATGCTCTTCAGCTTCAGCTCCTTTTTTTTTTTTTTTATAAATTTATTTACTGTCATAGAACATACATATTACATGACTCATACAACAGCAAATTGTACAAATAAATAATTATGTTGCATACAGAAATAAATCAACAAGAATATAATCAAAAAACCCACAAAGCCTGAAAAAGGCTTAACTGTGGGGTAAAGACAATTTATAAATTATTTAAGATGGTGACAATACAGAGAACGGAACATATAACCAAAATAAACATGAAAAACGTGTATATATAAATACTATGGTTGCATGACATATTCAGTTAATTTGTGAAATCCAAAAAATTACAGAAAAAGAACAACAGAAGAACACACTTGATGCATACATGCAGCACCATCAGCTGCGGACATGATGTAGTTATTTGTTCAACTACGAAGAGCGGACACGATCCAAGTTTTATTGACCTTAGCGATCCCACTCGGGAGAGACCCTGGACCAAGTCTCGCCATAACTGCTCGTCGTTTGGTACGCTCAAGGAGGAGATGTCTAGATTACAAGTGCCATGACGGCACAGGGCATCGATCATTCGCTGCCAATCTATAATGGTGCATTCTGTACTGCGGAGGAACAAGAGAAATAATTTTAAAAAAGATCTAGCATTCCTGATAGGAAAGTTAATTTTATTATATCCAAGATTAAAATGAAGTATCAAACCAAAGTTTATATAGGCATCCGCATAGGCCTTTATTTATATTTATTAAACCCCTATAGTAGGCTATAGTTTGAATGTTCTTTAGAAATATGTGATAAAACTGGTGAGCAAATAATGATCGAATGATGAAAGTCAATCGCACGTGAACACATAATAAATGTGGATGGGCTACAAAATATGCACCTACCTTGAAATACCTGCAGATAATATCACCTACAGAAATAGCCTGCGAGGCCCCTGCTCTTGACAACTGGTCCACCTTGTCTCAAGACTTTGATTTTGAGGAGCTGGTGCCAGGATTACTGTCTCAGCAACATCACGAACCACGTCCACATGATTTGCTTCTGGCCGCGCCATGTCTTGTTAAATGTAGTTGTTTGCGACTATGCGAGGAAATGAAACTAACAAGGATTCCCTTAGTAGCTGTAAGTAGTGTGTGTAGTTTTCACCCGGTGAAGGTTGAGTGAGTTCGTCCTCCAGGATAGTGGTTTTCTTTAAGCTACTTGAAGAGAACTCTATTCTATATGCCACGCAAACTTGATCATAGTGAACAAGTAATATTTTGTTCATTTGACTAATACAGAGTAAAAGTAAACACTTCCGCCTATTCTCTAGAGAGAGAGATAGGTGGAGTGAAATAAATAAGGTGGTCCTTTGATTAAGGTTAACAAATGTTATAGATAGTTATAGATAGTACATAAACAAATGTAGGAATACAGTTATGAACATAAAAAATGCAATTACATTGACAAATGATGCTCACAATAATAATTAATACATTGTACATATTGATATTAAAGGAATTGTCTCGGTTTGCATTGCAAGCTACTCAGAAGATGCCTTGATTCAATTCAGAAGAATAATAAAAAAAATCCAGGTCGCAAAGACTTATGGAACTCAAATAATCACGCTTTTACTAATGCCCTGCATAGCGCGTAGTCCGCCTATGGTGACGTCACTGCAGGGCTACCTGCTAGGCTAGCTCCGGCTGAGGAAGGCCTCGCTCAAGCTCGCTGCCGTAACCGGCCGCTTATGTGGACTAGTTGATTACTTGTTCATTATAACTTGTTCATTACCGGCCGACCTTGGTTGCTATGATGAGCCACCTTCTGCAGTCTTTTTCTGTACAATGTTTGTTTTTGTATCACTCACATTGTTGTGACCAATATCAGCTCTGTATCCGACATTCCTTATTATCCTTTTGTAACACGGGCACTCTTTATCCCGGGATTCAGGCGCGGACTGGGACGAAAAGGCCCGGGATGCTGGCATGTTATAGGGCCCCGTACGAGGTTGCGTGGCAAAGCAGGAGTCTGTCCCCGCCGGAGGCAATTTCGCCGAAGGCGCAATTTTTTGGGGGGTTTAGTTATATTTTATGGCCTAAAACGCTATTTTAGGACGCGATTAACAGGCGCCAACTAGTAACACTACCCGAGCTCACAATTCAAATCTCGCGAAAATTATATTCGAGGAAGCCTCACAACCAAAAATGTAACTCGCAAGTACCAAATTAACACTCGCAAAATGCGAGCTTGTGAGTGTATAGGCCTACTGGACATTTTGATTGAATCATACATAACTTTCCAATAATAATTTTATTGAACACTTATTTATGTATTAAATATATTTTGTTTCAAGCTTAGGTGATCCATTGGTATGCTGATGCCCTCCATCTGCTCTAACCAGCTATGTATGTGAGTTTCAGTGCGAGCTATACAGATTTCTCAACATCGTTCCCGACAATGACCCTGTTACATACTTTTCGCCACTAAGTATTTCTGTGGCTTCTTGAAGGGAGACAAGATAGCGAGCAGTCCCTCCTTCCACCCTGGTTGCAAAATTATTACATTTACTGTGTGACTTGTACCAGCGCCATTCAAGTTCTCTTCTAGTTTGTCAATATCATCCCAAACTAAATGCGTAAAAACTCAGTCAGCCTCTAGAAAAACCAGTTGAAAATAAGTATCACAAAAACAGAACTTCCTACGTTGAATGGTGTATTTGGAGTTTGGACGATTTAAAGTTTGAAATTATTTTGAAGAGGCGATATTTGCCGTGTGCCCAATCAGAAAATTTTGAAAAAATAGTTTTGATTTTCTAATATAGCCAGCCAGGTTTCAAAGCCATTCACTATATTTTGACTTGGTAGCATATATAGAACTGGGAAAACGCTCAAGTCCCGCCGCGTTGATGGATGAGCTTTTTTAAGTATTTAATTTGCGTGGAATATCTTTACTTTTGCAAGTGCTTTGTTTTGCTGCTTTGTACACAGAGTTAGCTTCTGCTGTATGTGTTGCTTGTTCAAGTCATTGCTGTAATCGTTCTCATTCATCATTCTGTTTAATGTTTGTTCTCTTCAGGAGGTTGTCTGTTCTGTCTAGACTGGAAGGTTAAGTTCTCTCTTCATTCTGTCCTGCTTCGTCATCCCAGTGTTGTGCTCAGTCTGTCCGTCCGTGCAGCCTGACGAGTTGATGTTTAGAAAGTGCTAGGTTCGTTCTGTTTAATGTGAGATAAGAGCCTTGACACGGTTTATGTGCTGTGCTTTTTTCCGTTCTTAGTTCCGCTCTTGTTTAGACTCCACAGCACATAACATTGGCTTCTGTTTCTGTTGAATGTGTTCAGTTAGATGTCTGTTATCTTTAAGAGAATGTCTGTTCCGTCCAGACTGAAAGGTTTTGATGAATGACTGTTTTACAAGAGTAATATTAGTAAGTAAATAAGTTTATTTAAGAAACACTTTAGAGAGACAAGAAGACAAGATTTCGATTGACATTTTAGAAATAGCTTGTTTAGTCAACAATCACCATGGAGACCATATGGCCTGCTATATTACTTCAAGTCTTTATAGAGTGAGATGGCGCATTTCAACCAACACCCCTTCTTCTCGCTATCTTCACTCTTTACTGGCTATAAACCAGTTGTGCTTGTTAACTGGCTTAAACATCTCGTGATAGTCCTCTCCGTAGCGTTGCGAGAATCCTCTCGCCACAAGCCGCGCTTTGTATCACCATTCCCATCCAGTTTTGACTTGAAGACCAACTTTGATGAGAGCTCGGCGTCCTGGAGGTAGTGTTGCTAGATCCCACAATCCACGCTCCTTAAGAGATGATATCTCGTCCTCAGCTGCCAACGTCCAGATCTTCTTTTCACGATCAGGTAACTCTATTACTTGTTTCCACGACGTTGGCTCGCGTGCTTGATCCAATTTAACTTTGTAAGAGAGTTTTCTTGGTGGTATTCCTTTGGTTTCTCTCTTTGATTGACGAACTATAGGAACTATCGGTTTATTTCCAACAGTTTCTTCAGTGAGTAATGACTCTTGCCTCTGTTAACTCTGTTAATTCCTCTAAGTTCATCTCCGTGTCTTGAGGTGCGGTCATGTAGTTCTTCACCACCCCTTCTGGCTGAAGACTGATGCCACAAGTTGATTCAACAACATATGGTTCTTCTGACTCTATGATTCTAACGGAACGACTTATCCACACCTTGTTTGTCTTTGGGTCCAACAGGCGGTAACCTTTGGTGGCTGTGTCATATCCAATGAGCACGCCCTGGATGGCCTTGTCATCCCATTTCTTTCGCTGTTGTTTTGGAACAAGCGAATACACTTTGGATCCAAAAACTCTTATGTGACTTAAATCTGGCTTGTTACCGTCCCACAGTTCAATAGGTGTCTTGTCTACACTTTGGCTGGGAAGACGATTTTGAAGGTAAGCTGCAGCGCAGACTGTTTCCCCCCAAAACCTTTCAGGAAGTCCGGCATCCAGCAGCATACATTTAGCCATTTCGACTAGAGATCGATAGTTTCGCCGTTTTGCTGAGGTGTGTATGGCACCGTGAACTGCTGCTGAATCCCTTCATGCTTGAAGAAATTCCGCAGATCTTGGTTGACATACTCTTTCCCATTGTCAGTGCGGAAAATGGTAAGTCTGTGTCCGTACTTCGTACGTACCATAGCGATGTACTCTTTCATAACATCCACCACTTGACCCTTGGAATTCAGCAGACGGACAAATGTGAAACGAGAGTAATCATCAATGAAGGTGATCATACACCTATTCCCACTAGGCGTCGTAGTTAGCATCGGTCCGCAGACGTCGCTATGTACCAACTCGCCCGGTCTGGTGGCTCTAGTCTCGCTGGTTGGAAATGGAAGTTGAGCTAGCTTCCCGTCTACTTTTGCATCACATTTACCAATGTGTATGCCTTGAGCCAGTACCTTTGTGAAAAGATTGTTAATGGCAGCTGGATCACGGTGGCTCATGAGTCGGTGCCATCTGCGCATGCGTGCTTCACTGCGTACACTTACAGCTGCTTTGTTGCTGGTCTTGCATTTCAGCCTGAAGAGCGTCCCGTCCAGTTCGGCCATGGCGATGACAGTTGTCTGGTAGCTAATTTGACACTTGTCGCCCTCGAACGAGCACAGTGTATCCGTTATGAGTTATTCTCTGAACTGATAACAGCCCGCCATCAAGTTTAGGAATGTAGAGCACATCTTTGAGTTCCACTTGCTCTACTCTTCCATTTGGAGCAGTACACAATATACACCCGCTACCAATGCCTTCTGCAAAGATCATTGAGTTGTCCGCCAGGTATACAGAAGTCTTCACATGTCGCAACTCTGTGAAGAACTGCTTGTTGCTCGTCATGTGACTTGTAGCACCGGAATCAACGTACCATCGATCAGCGCCATTCTTGCATGATCAATTGTTCCATACAGCAACTAGAGCTGTGACTTGACGCCGCTGACATCTTCCTGTCTTCGTACTGTGCAATTGGCCGTCTCTTTCTCTTTGCTGAGGTGACTTTTGTATTTCCGACAGTCTGCCTTCAGGTGACCTTTCATTTTACAGTAGTAACACTCACGTTCCTCCTTCTTACTGGTCTGACCCGACCTGCTCGCGTCTTGTTTCTTGCGAGAGGTTGTCTGAAGGGCTACCTCAGTGTCACTCTGGTGCAGTGTCGACTCCACACGACGTTGATACTCATCAACTAGCTTGCCTGAGACATATTCAACAGTTAAGTCCTTTTCGTCTCTTCCCTCTAGCGCTGTGACTAGCGTAGAGCACGATTCTGGCAAGCTACACAGCATAACTGCCACAAGGTCATCGTGTTCTATCTTCTTGCCCATTCCACGCAGTTGCCTCACAACCACCAACATCGAGTTGAGGTGTGCCTGCATGTTGCCTTTAGTGAATCTCATACCATATAGCTTCCGCATCAGGTACAACCGGCTGCCAATTGTAGATCGCTCGTGAAGTCTTTGCAGCGTGACCCACATATCCCTGGCCGTCTCAAGCTGTACGAGGTGAAGTAGCTGATCATCCTCGACAGTCAGACATATTGCTGCTATTGCTTGACACTCACGTTTTTCATAATCATTTGGCACTGGTTCAGGCCTGGGCTGGTTTACAATGTCCCATAAACCGTCTCTCATTAGCACTATTTTAACCTTCAATTTCCATAGTTGACAGTTAGAATTGTTCAACTTTGTGATCATTAACTTTTGATCACCCATCTTAGTTTGTCTTCTGGCAAAACACACAGACAACTGACAAGGAAATGTAAAAATAGAGCCTACTCACAAATTCTAGTTTTCACTTAAAAAACTTCACTTTTAATTAGCTTGAAAAACCTAGATATCTTGAAATACCTTTTTACACGTACAGTGGAAGCTGTACAGGGCCCATAACCTGATGAATGACTGTTTTACAAGAGTAATAATAGTAAGTAAATAAGTTTATTTAAGAAACACTTTAGAGAGACAAGAAGACAAGATTTCGATTGACATTTTAGAAATAGCTTGTTTAGTCAACAATCACCATGGAGACCATATGGCCTGCTATATTACTTCAAGTCTTTATAGAGTGAGATGGCGCATTTCAACCAACAGTTTTGTTGCTACTCGGTTAAGCGTGTGATCTCAGTGTTGTTCTCCGTCTATTCCGTCCGCACAGGCTGAGCGCGTTGCTTATTGCTTATTGCTTGTTGAATAAAATGAATCATGGAAATGCTTGACGTTAACTTTGCTTAAACTTGCACATTCAAACGTTTTCCCATTATGACCACAGGTTGGCAGTTTCGGAGGAAGGCCAGCAGAATGTCTGCAATGAAAAGGAACGAAAGTTACTTTGAAAATTTAGGCCCCCTGGGAAGTAATGATTAATTATTCAGTAAAGGACTAAAATGTGCTTAACCTGAATCAAAGTGAAAGATAGGCCCTAGCAGTGGCGGGTCCAAGGAAGGGCGATCGCCCTCCCTTGATTCTTAAAAAGTTACCACATTTTATTATTGTAATGATTATAACAATCCTGATCATGATAACATACCAAACGGTATTGTAAATCTAATAAAACTTATTGAAATTTTCCCTCTCTCAAGCCATTTAAAAACGTTTTTTCGAAGCCTCCTAAAAAAAATCCCTGCGGGCCTGAGCTGGGGGCAGTGCCCCCCACACCCCTGAGAAACCAACACTATAATAATATATTTTACAATTATTTGTTATAAAAAAAAATAGTTTCAGCCACTTATTTGCCATCAATGAAGACGGCTCAGTGTGGAATGGGGTTATAATAGTCGCGGGCAGCTGGGAAGAGGGAACAAAGTAAACAGAAGCAAAGTAGCCAAATTTACTTTAGAGATCCCCACAATCTCAGCAGTTTTTGCTAGATGTAACTTCACTCGCCTGTTGACAGAGACCTGTGAATCGCTGGTATGCGGTGGATCTGACACGAATGATGGTGGTGGGAAAAGATTGTAAACTGTTTGTGGTGTTACCGAATCCAAACATTACAGAAACACCTTTCCTTCAACGTCAAGTTACAATGTCTGGTGACAAGGGAAATAACAATTTTTTAAAAATATTGGTGGGGTTTTATGGACCTAGTCCACATATGCTCCATGTCCTCATGTCCCCTTTCTAAGGGCCATCAAATTCCAACTCGCAATCTTCTCGTGGTTTGGCCCGTGATTAGGGGAGTTCTTCTCCTCTGAAACTAATGGCGAGCTCTGGGTCGTCGTCGGGGAACTTCCCCTTCCCTTTGAATACCTCCCCGACGGCGACGACAATGACAACACAGACGGATGATGACACAGACGGAGACGACCAAATCCACATCGGAGCCACAGCCTCGTATTCCGTCTCAGCCCTCGCCCTGTCCGTTTCTTCCTCTTTGCAATTCATCTTCAACATGCTAAACCACATCTGGCTAGAGGAGGCATTTCCTAACTCCTGGAGGGAAGCCATAGCTATCCCTATCCTGAAACCAGGCAAAGACAAAGACCAACTTGTAAACTATAGACTTATTTCACTCACGAGCTGCCTGTGTAAGGATCTCGAACGTATGATTAATAAAAGATTAATGTGGGTTTTGGAGAGCCGCAAGCTAAATAAATGTTGTATGTATGTTTTGAATTCTTTTGATTGAAAATCTGTTTAAGAGCTTATGTTGGGCCTACAAGTCATTGTTGTGAAAGTAGCTCTTGCAGCTATATATATGTACAGTATGGTATTAATCAGTGGCGTAGAAACTGAGGGTCAATACTAACCTGGGTAAATATTAATTCCAGAATTTCCGTAGTAAAAATGCACATACACTAATACAATTCGACACTCACCTTGGTAAAACGAATATGTTTGCCTGTATGCTTCGTCATTATATAAAAAATTAGGTTGAAATTTGATAAAATGGGCCGTGCTTCACGTTCATTTTGTAAGATTGCAGATAATTGCTGTAAAACATTGTGCATTTAAAACATGCCGAAATTGTGACGACGATTGTGTACAAAATAGATAATTCTTTGTCTAGCTTTTCACGTTGTATCACAGGATATATTGTTGTAACAACTTCCATCTCTTCGACGGGAAACTTCTGCAAATGTTGTAAAAACAAGGCTGAATCCAGTAGCTTATGAGCCTCGTGGTGCTCAAATTGGTTTTAAGGTGCATAGTGATAAATAAAATTGATATTAATGTATTAATGTTATCTCGTCATATCTCCCAGTTTTTAATACATTATTTTAATAGAAAAATTAAAGGAAAATGCCTTAGTTGTTCTTGTTAGGTTAGGCTAAAATTATAATTAAAATTCTGATTTCAAAGATGGCACATGGTACACATGGGGTCCTATCAAGACTTGAAGCGCATTAAAACATGCTACCATATACGGAGCAGAGTCGGAAACAAGTCCCAAGATGTTTTTATATTGAATGTCGTAATCTTTCATTGCATCAATTATAGCCTGACTAGTGGTTGTTGCATTTGCTGCATCCAAAAAGCATACGCTTAACAAGAACAATTCTTGTTTGGCCGCAATCTCCAGTGTTTTAGCAAGAACTGCAAATACACACCTGCCTTTGCAATCCGACATTTTATCGGCCACAACCACGAGTGTTTTTTTAGCACTTTTTCTTTAACTGGGCCTACCATCTAGAATTGCATTTTCTTTCCAGACCCTTAAGCTTGAACTACTTCTCAGCGTTAGCTTCATTTGAGTCTTTGGTTTTGTTTTTGTCTGGTTCGAACTCCATCAGTTCATTGTTATATTTCCTTTGCGTTTCATTTCATTGAACCTGAAATGATTCCTTTGCGTTTAACGTAAAATGGTTGTCTTCGCCTATGATACTTGGCTTCCAAAAGATTTGCATTTTTATAATATTCAACATTCACATTAATAGTTTCCAAATGAAGTTCCAGCTGACATTCAATTTTTTGCTTAACGACGTCTGACAAATTCTTAATCCTTGCGGCATGACCTTCATCTAAATAGACCAAGGGTATCAGCGCCGTGGTGAGGTTTACACACCAGTTTACAGCAACATTAAAGTTTTTGTAGGCATAATAATAGTTTTAAGTGATTCTACAAAGCATGTAATAAGCAAGAAAACCAAGTTCGGACCTAGGCTTACCTTTTCGTAAATATATAGTAGTAAACTGACATTGTACTTTCACATGAAGATGCCGTGTGTATGTTGTATCCAGGATTCACAAC
This sequence comes from Sweltsa coloradensis, assembly GCA_024449915.1. Lineage (NCBI taxonomy): Eukaryota > Metazoa > Arthropoda > Insecta > Plecoptera > Chloroperlidae > Sweltsa > Sweltsa coloradensis. Next base: position 25,466 of record JAMZAV010003173.1, read on the forward strand.
GTGGTCCGTTTTACTCTAAAGAATCGATTTTGCAGAATAAACCGTAGTGTTCGACTCGGTAGCCATTGAGTTTTGTCTTGGCAGTTGATGGTTCCTCCCCGCTGTATCGTACATAGTGCTCGCGTTCTGATCCTTGCCCCCAGTGTGCACGAGTACGTGCTGGTACGTATAGGCCTAGGCCTACTTGTACAAGATTGTTAAATATACAAAGATATGAACGATTAAGTCGGTGTGAGAACTGAGGTGACTAGGCCTAGGCAATGCGCGGAATAACGATCTAATTCGCTATAGTATTGGCAGATGGGCCAATTACTTTTCGGATTACACCTAGACCTACGCACTTCAGATCTAATATGATATCGCTGTAGAACACAGCAGTGTTCTATATTGCTGTAGAACACTGCTATAGTGGGCCTTCAAATTCCAACTCGACACCTTCTCGCGGTTTGGCCCGTGAATAGGGGAGTTTCACTCCCTGAAACTAATGGCGAGCTCTGGGTCGTCGTCTGGGAACCCCTTCCCTTTGACTACTTCCCCGACGGCGACGACAATGACAACACGGACGGATGATGACACAAGACGGAGACGACCATGACGTGGGGGAACCCCTGCCCTCCCCATACGCTTGTGGCTGGTTCTGACCAGCACAGACCTGTCCACCCCTTGTCCCCCCGCGTCATCCCTTACGTCCCTCCCTCAGTCTCGATAAGCCAAGTTGCATAATATAAGACGTTAAGCAATATCAAATCAATCAATCTGGGATAGTTGTCAGTAACTTTTCGAATTCGGGTTCCTCATTCTGACTGTCAGAAAATATTGTCGCTTTCCGATATTCGGGTTTCGTGGACGGCCAAAAAATATTTTCCGACAGTTCGTCGAGGCTAGGCCCCCAGGTTTGAAATCAACCTGTTTCAGACTGTGACATATTGTGGTGTAGGAAGAGAGATGCTATCCTTTTCTGACAAGAAATTTATACCCCTTTCATCCTACAGCAAATCGAATTTGGAGTATTTCTAAAGTCATTTCAGGTGTGAACTTGCTAACCTTTTTCTTGCCGCTAAGCAGAAACTCTTTTTGCTCATTACTGAGAAAGCCTAAATTCTTTATACATTTTTCATCTAAGTTACTTTTCTCGTTCTTGGTTCTCGTCAGCTGCTTTTGGAGCCGCCAGATTTGGCGCTGTAGTTTCTTTGCTCCAAGTCATTTGAACCTTGAAGTTTCCTGGTGGCTGGTTCTTCTCTTCCCCCTCTAATGGTGGCTGGTCTGATGGCAGGTCGTGAGCAAAGTTTGCTCACCCATTGCTGGAGTTTTTTTCTGTCGTTTATTTCGTCTAGGGGTATCTTCTTCGTTGCTTTCAATCTGCCTGTTACTCACCTGCCTCTTTTTACAATACTTGCGTTTAAAGGTTTGCCATCCTGTCTAATAATTTTTTCTCAAACGCTAAGGACCCCCCACCAACGGCTACACCCCTTTAATACCTTTCCGCAAAAGTAGTCGGGTACTTTTGGGCCAATTGCTGGGCGATGCCAGCAAAAATTTGGTTGCCCGGATGCCAGGAAATTTCAAATATGTCGTTAGTGATGTTATGTATAAGTCAATCTGTTCGGAGACGGAAGGCGGTCGTTTATTTGAAATTTTCTGTTGTAGATACTTTGGGATTACTCTTCCTTCGTCCAGGCGGTAATTTAATAGTTGGAGTTGAATCGAAGAATGGGAGGGTTGTGAAAGGTGATAATGCTGTACTGGTTCCTGCTTGTGGAGTTGTAGGTAGTGGTGGTGTAGATATTTTACGAGCCAGAGGAAATCATGACATCAGGACATCATGGCCATGAAGGCTAGTTTAAGTTTCTTGGCGGGAATCTTTTTGAACACCTCAGGGATATCTTCAGAGGGCTCTAACAATTTTAAGTCGTCCATGTGGGGAAGTCCTGCCTCCTCTAAGGCAAAAATCACCTCCCTTTCTTTATCATTTACCACCATGTATACTTCTTTCCAAGGGGAGGAACGTAAGGAGGGATTCGGGGTGGACAGGCCTGTGCTGGTCAGTACCAGCCACAAGCGTATGGGGAGGGCAGGGGTTCCCCCACGTCGTGGTCGTCTTCGTCTGCGTGATCGTCCGTCCTTGTTGTCATTGTCGTCGCCGTCGGGAAGGTAGTCGAAGGGAAGGGGAAAGTTTCCCGACAACGACCCAGAGCTCGCCATTAGTTTCAGGAAGTGATCTCCTCTACTCACCTGTCAAACCACGAGAAGGTTGCAAGTTGGTTTGGAAGACAGTGCATTACATAAAGTAGAGATAGAGCCCGCATCATATACATAAAGTATATATAGAGCCTGCATCATGGGATGCAATGCAGGTTGCATTTCTTTACAGCTTTAGTTGCTAGCTGTTATCAAGAGCACGTTTCTATTTCAAGTAAGGCCATCAAAACTAGCCTTCGGTGTACCGGTATTTGGCACAGCTGTAAGTGTAGGCCTAGGCGAACTGTTTTTCGCTCCTGCATTTACAACAGTGTGATTGTGATATTTATCACCCAAGTAAGATTCATAGCCAGTAGGATGACATTTCAAATGTCTCAATAGAGTAGATGTTGTTCTTGAAGGAGTCTTCCTGAAGATTAGCATAGTCCTGCTCCTTAAGAGGAGACTCACCTTTTACCCCCCCCCCCCCCCCCCCTTCAGAACACTGGTTTTCTGACCTCTTCTACCTCCTCGATGACTTTCCCAGAATGGTTGCAGAAGCTTCACCCAAAAAGCCTTCAATTGGGTACTGCTTTGGGTGAGCGGCCTCGCAACTGAATTGACCGAACAGCAGAATGGCACGAAAACGTAATGTACGAATTGTTCTTTTTTGGTCGCAGGAACCCCACAATCGTCTCAGATCAATCTCGGACACGCATGTCTGTTCGGGGCCACCCTGGAAATATTCTAGTAGCTCAAACAATCGAGTTCGTACTACTTGCTGGAGACTTTTTGTAATTCGCCACTGGGTGGATTTTTAGAGGGTAAGTGCCATGTTCATAACTTAGTGTGACGTGAATTTGGAAGTGTTACAGCACGTTCATACTACCATTAAACTCATTGGGTGAGGCAATCCAATCTCTGAGACAATATAGTGTCGTCACGATGAACCTCGCTACACATAGAAGTATCACCAACAACCAATTAATATCACCTCTCCGAGCTCATTTGCTACTTTCATTACAATGATTTTGAAAATCTTCAACGCACTTCACATGCAGTATCGATATGACCTCGCCGCCCGCACCTTTTGACTATCTCCTGCACGCACACAGACTCACAGCTGAGAGCCTCGGACCCCTCGCCTCGCAGTCCGTCTCTTGTTCTTGACGCAGGCGGACGTGTTTTGTCGATGCTCTCAGTTGTGTTCTTGTTCGGCCTCCACAGTACATGGCGTTGGCTTGTTTCTGCTGCATGTGTTCAGTTTAATGTCTGTTCTGTCCAGACTGATAGGTTTTCTTCACGGTATAGGTTACTCTGTCTTGCTACTCAGTAAAGCGTTCGTTATCTCAGTGGTGTGCTCAGTCTGTTCTGTCCGCACAGGTTGTACACTTTATGTTTGGTCAGTGTTAGATTCTGTTCAGTGCGAGATAAGACCCTTGACAGACAACAAGGTTGACCGGTTTCTGTGCTCTTTTTTTTTTTTTGAGTTGTCCATTTAATTTATATAATTGTTTGAATAGCTTTATAGGATTAGGTATAAGTCCCAACTTTATTTCCGTCTTTGTTGTTTTATGCTGTTTGGCTGTCAATAGGGCAGTAGGTTACTTTCCATGATTTGTTTCTCTGTTGCGTCAACGTGCAATGTGTGTTCAGGGGAAAGAAAATATACTTAATGTTCAGTGTGTTGATATAGCTTTAATGTGAGCCTAACCTATGTAGGGCCTACTAGGGTTTTTCAAAAAATTACCCAACATTTGTAACATGCTTTGTTGAAATTTTTCCCTGGACTCCAACTCTGCTTTCCGCCTATCCTTCTCTTCCTGCCTCTCCGTCGCTGCAATCGTTCTTTCTTCCAGGAGATATTTAAGGTATGGATCTTCTTTGACCTTCTTGGGCTCTGGGATAGGAGTCGCTTCACTGTTTTGAGCGCGTTTGCGTGATGGAGTATTGGTAGGCCTACCAAATAAGAACTCTTGTACAGTGAAACATTTGGGGGTTGTGGGAGGGTGGGTGGAGGTGGATGGCAAGTTTGAAGGGGAAGTGAGGAACACGTAGTTTTGTAAATTGATCGGGGAAGGGAAGAGGAAGAAGAAGAAGAAGTGGAGCTACTGATGGCCGGTGGAGAGGGGGATGGATTATTGGATAGGGAGTGGCTCGAGTCTATGAGGAATGGAGGATTATGGATAATTATGTGGCGATCCCCAAGAATGGCATCCATAGAGTTGAAGTACTGCTACTGCCATGTAATTGGGCCAATATTACCGTCTTCGGTGCTCATTCCCGAGCGTGGCGTTTTGATATCCTGAAATGAAAACAATAAACATTGTGTAAACACAAATACACGTAGGCCTAATTACAAAGTGATGAAACGTTTAATCCTTTTCCAACCACAAACACCGAATATAAGTACCTTCCTGTGGTTACATGGGGATTCATTAAGGTTTTCGGATCGGATTGGATTCAAAAGTATGCCACCTACTGCGTAAAGAAATATTTTGGCACTAATGCAGCATGTTGGATACAAAACTGAAAACCGTTAACATGCACACTTTTTAACCTGATCTCGGGATTCCAATCTAAGTTTCAAGTGTTTACATGGAGTATTGAGAAGCGGATCGTACTCAATAGTCAATACCGTCACAGTATACCAATTATATATAGTAGCGAAACTCGCTTGTGTCACGGCGCTACGCGCAGCCGACGACAACAACTCACCCTGCAGGCAGTGCATTGAAGTTTCGCTAATGTAAGAAATTGTTGTACTGTGATACCGCATTAAATCCCCCATGTAAACCGTGCTTTTATGTAATTGTAATTGGCTTACCTTGTACTTTACGACCATATTAAACCATTTCTTCTGAATGGTTTTCCACTCATTTGGGTGGCCCAATTTCTTGGCCACCTTCCTGAAACAAAGTAGACAATAAGGATTAGGTCTCGATTAAGGTAGGGCTACTATTAAACAATGTGTAGACCTTAATTTGATTTGCTTAGGCCTATTGCTATTAGATAGGCCTAGACGCCTAAAGTATTGAATTGCCTTGTAACATATAGCCCAAAGCACAATGTGTTAGGGATCAACATTACGTAACTAAATTTTAATTTAATAGCAATACCGGTAAGTATGGAACATATCCTGGGGGTTTTCATAATTGAGCGAGCGTCTCTACTCGACTCTTATGGCTCGAATGTCTGTTTTTTTCTTTCTGTTACTGCTTCGATACAGGTCGCACCGTTTCTCTGATCGACTTGAAATTTTACACACATGTACATACCACCTATGCAGGTTGCTGTATAGTTTTTGAACAAAATCCGATCGTTGGTTTTAAAAAATAAAAATAAAAATAACAATGTTCCGATCGTTATGAAATTTTGCAGGGTCAATAAGTACAACATTCTCTCCAATTTAACAAATTTTCAGCTGAATCGGTCAAGACCTTAACTTATTGGTATGTAAATTTTAGGAAATGTACTCGGGTCGTGTTGCACGTACCGGTGCTCGCTCAACAACGCGACGGGACTTTAGTGTTTTCCTAGTTATAATTATGAGTATTAGCATCCAATGCCAAAAATTTCCCCCAAAAAAAAACTGAGGCTTTGGACGCTAATAGAATACAAATTATCCTATGTTTAATTCCACCAATGAAGAATAACCAATAAATATAGGATAATAATGTTATGTTTAGGTGAGTGGTTTTAAAAATCACTGGTGACCATATTGGAAAGTGTATTACTATTCTGACAATTGTAATTCCATTGCAATATAAAAAATTAGTAGGCCAAATTCAAACAACAACAAACAAAAACAAGGCTTATGCGCACACGTCTTTTCACAATAAAAGCGCGGGGAAAAGGGGTTTAAAGTAAAATTAACAGTTTATAATTTCCCTTTGTAATGTTGTTTTGGTTCTTTGCATATTATTTTTGACCTTTAATGCAGATTTTCTAATTTTAAAACCAGATAAGTTATCTGGAAGTATATATTTTACTCTTGTTTGCCCGGGCCATCAAATTCCATTCGCAACCTTCCCGTGGTTTGGCCCGTTATTAGGGGAGTTTTCCTCCCTGAAACTAATGGCGAGCTCTGGGTCGTCGTTGGGGAACTTTCCCTTTCCTTTGACTACCTCCCCGACGGCGACGACAATGACAACACGGACGGATGAGAACAGACGGAGACGACCCCGACGTGGGAGAACCCCTGCCCTCCCCCCCCATACGCTTGTGGCTGGTTCTGACCAGCACAGGGCCTGTCCACCCCTTTTCCCCGCGTCATCCCTTACGTCCCTCCCTACTTCTCGATTAGTCAAGTTGCATAAATATGAGACAATAAGCAATATCCAATCAATCAAAAGTTGCAAGGGTTTTTTTTACTAGCAACCATAACTCCGTCGCTCGGCTTGTCGCCACTGGAGAAAAACTCCACTCCTGACGAGGGCTTATGAGTTTCACTCTTAATTTAGAGAGTCTTCAATTTGTGTGACATTAAGCTATTTTCCCACGCATTTTCTCTTGGGTCTAGTTGACATAATGGCTTTATGATACGGGCTTTAATAACCTTAGTGTTGTGTGTCCATAAACCCTATTAACTACTACTATTACTACTATATGGGAAAGCTTATTGACCCGGAAAGAAATAGGGAAAACGAACACACACTTAAAAACAATTTAACCAAGGTCACTTAATAATAAACAATTGCGAAAATTTTTGAGTAACACTTCCTTACTCTTCTCAAGCAGAGGCTAACTGTCGTCCGTGCGCTCTTCTTTCTTCGGGGTGGCGGGCAGGTTTAATGTTGACAGGGAGGGGGTGGCTGCGCGCTCTGTTGACGTCTGGTCGGGAAATTATCGGGATCCACATGGGGTTTGGGAAAACTAACGACGGGGGCTGACAGGGGGGGTGTGGCTGCATGCCATCACAGCAGCCTCCTTTATTTTCCTCTTGAAGAGTCTTCTTCTGATAGAAGGGCCCACACATGCCAGAGAAACTTTACCGCTGTCCGACCCCCCTAATTTGCATAATTAATTTAAATTTGTCAAATCTAATTAAAATCAATATTCTCTGAATTTGAACAATTTTTATGCAAATGTGTATCGAACTAGATAACCAAACAATTTAAATCTGGGGAAAAAAAAAATAGTTAAAACATTCATGGTTCCATCACCCTTAATTAATAATTTATAATTATGACAGCATTTTAATCAGATGACTCCTGTGTCTAGTTGATAACATTGATAATTGTTGCGACGGTTGTATTTATTAGAGGAGTATAATAGGTAAGCTGTATATAAACTTTACCGCATTTGAAAACACATAAACATGATAAATTTGCACATGGTAAATTACAAAAGTGGTTCGATTCTCTAAATTCTTTTTGCAAAAATGTTTTGAATTTGAAGCGTGACCGTGAGTGTTTCGGAAAGTTGTTGGTCATTTTTGGGAAAAAAAAAACATTACTTTTGTTAATAACTCGTGCAATTGTTATATGATACATTATTTTTAATTTTTAATTTTCTGCTTCCTTTTGATCTCGTTTACAAGAAATTCTCAACCTTATATGAAACAAACAGTAAAAAAAGTCCTATCCCCCAAATTACCAAATTTTTTTAACAAAAAACTGCAGCCGACCTCTTCTTGGAGATTCTTTCACTGTGTATGCTGTGAGATATAGAAGTTTAGCCATGCATTTACTTCTTTTCTGCATACTTTCGCACTTGACGAGTGCCAAGCCAACCATTTTCGTGAAAAAAAAATTAAACTAAAAATCATAATAAATTGCTCGGACATTGGCTTTTGAAAAATATCGTAATCAGAGTGAGGAATTAAGAGGATTTAAGTACAGTAATTCAATAATAAATGCATTAATTATATCTTTTTTCAAAATTTTATATATATATATATATCAAAAGTTTACAAAGGCAAATTTTAATTACAGGTAATTACGATAAAAAAAATATATATATATACATATAAGTTGAACATAAAAAAGTTAAAAAGATTTACAGATTACACGTTTACAAAAAAGAATTTTAGCAATTATTTGAAAAATGTTAATGTTGAATATTGAATGTATAGTAAACGTTATCCGTCCCCTGATAACTTTGTTGTGGCAACGTTTGACCGGTAGCTCCATTGACGGCGAGAGTGGTGTCGACTTTTTTCGCCCTGTTCCCATTTCCACTCACATTGCTTTTTCCACCGCGACCACGCTCGTTAACACCTGTGAATATTCAAGGTTAATTGTATTTTGTTTACCAAAAACAATATGCAGTTTCATACTTTTGTATAATATTTTTTTAACTACACGAATCACCTATTGGTTTTTATCATTTTGACTTACCACGACCCCGTCTCTTGCGCCGGGTACGGCCTTTACTGGCGGTCCCTTTGGTCGTTGTCACTCTCTCTTCCGCTGTGTGGTTAGCTCCGCCGCATGCCCTTTCCATTGTGTCAAGGGCAGCCTCTAATTCTTTCCCCATCTCCTGAAGATGTTGGTCATCTATTAACCATGAAAATAGAGTGAAAAATTTCAATCAATGTGAATAGTTTAAATTATTACCGTAAAAAGTTTGCACTTGCTTGCCATCGGATCCACAACCTCTGGGTGTTCCCACCGATGCTCTGGCAACTGGGCTATCGCGCCCCAACGCAAACCATTAATTAAAACTAATACATATTGTGATTCTCAGACATTTATCAGGTAAAAATATTCTTCAAATTTTAGTGGAACTTTGGTAGATTAGTTAGGTACCCTCTATTGTGAAGATGGGAAAATATATTTCAAGATGGGACCACTTTTGAAATTGTTTTTAATTTTCACAGATGAACAATTTTTCTGGACGCTATTACGAGATGTCACAATCTTGACGTTTCCATTGAAAAAAAAACATTTAATTGAGTCCAAGATGTCCTGAATCGTGTAACAAATTACCGGAGATATATATATTTTTTTTAATTTCCCAAGGACAACCAACAACTTTATATTGTCTATTTAAAAAAAATTATGTGTGGGTTGAAAATTACATAGCCAGGCTGTAGCCTCGAACCAGGCCCGCTGACACGTTGGGCTCGGCCAGGATAGTTTTTCAAATAAAAAATCACTTTTGGTCCCTCAAAAAAGGAATTTCCTAAACACAAGGGCAAAATTTCGACCAATTTGTTCAAACGATGCGGCCGCCGCGGTAAAAACCTCTACTTTCGACCAGGAATTTAAAAAAATGATTTTGGCTACGTTACATTTTTTTTAGAAGAATTTTGAAAATCGGACCATTTTTGTACTTTTACTGGGTTTTACCGGGAAACCGAATTTCCCGGGACGCTTTTCCGGGAATCGGAAAAATTGGCCCTGTTGGTCCGGTTCCGTAGAGCCCAAGATGGCCCGGATCGGAGAAGAACTGCCCGAGTAATGACGAAAAGATTTGTTTTTTGGCTCCCCCAAAATGACCAACCACTTTTTTGAGACATTTTAAGGAATTTTTTTGCGCTCGTCTTAAATTTGACAGATCCCGACTACGTTTTTGGACCCAGCCCGCTAACGTGTTTGGTTTGGCTTAAAACTCAAAATCAAATTATTTGAAATCCAAAATTCCCCTTTGGCACCCCAAAAAGGGTGACGTTTGCCCCGGGTCAAGACCGAATAATGTACCAGCGATGAAATAACAATCATAAGGTTTTTGGCCATCGTGTGGTCACTGTCGGGTTTCTTTGTTTGTGCCTCATTCTGTTCGGTGGGTTTTTCCGGGACGCCGAATTTACCGGGACAATTTTCCGGTACACGGAAAAATTGGCCTCGTCGGTCCGGTTCCGCAGAGCCCAAGATGGTACGGATCGGTGAAGAACTGCCCGAGTTATGACAAAAAGAAATGTTTTTTGGATCCCCCCAAAATGACCAACCATTTTTTTTTTAATTTAAAGAAATTTTTTGCACACGTATAAAATTTGACAGATTCTGATCACGTTTTTGGACCTGGCCCGCTAAAGTGTTTGGTTATCCAAAATAAATCAAAAATTACCCTTTGGCACCCCTTTGGCATACCCTTTTAAAACACGACGCAAGTGTCTTGCGTGTAGCGCCCACCGTCTCTGCGCGTAGCGCCCACCGTCTCTGCGCGTAGCGCCCACCGTCTCTGCGCGTAGCGCCCACCGTCTCTGCGCGTAGCGCCCACCGTCTCTGCGCGTAGCGCCCACCGTCTCTGCGCGTAGCGCCCGGCCCGCACAGTCGTTGCTGCCGGCGTCTGCGGTGGCGGGCAGTAAATTGACGTGGGAATCTGGGAAAAAATACGGCGTCGCGATCGGACCGATATTTTTCCGGCCACAGTGGCGGACAGGGGGCAATTTGGAAATGTGTGAAAATGTACATTTTTCGACTTTGTGAATTTTTTGTGCGGCTCCCCGCGGAGCGATACGGACGGGACCCGGCCCAAAACAAGCGCCCGAGGGTTCTCTTTCGAATGGTCGGGGGGGTTTTGGTTTTCGGCGGCCATCTTGGATTTTCGTGTATACCACCAATTTCCAATGCGCAATTCTCTCGGTAACTCACGTGGTTTTCACAAGTTAAAGACTTCCTTATAAAAACACGGAGAAACCACCTGCTGTGACTCCAAGAAGCGTAAGCGAGAAAAAGTAGAATCAAATATTCCTGTTTCTAACAAGTTTAGTGCACTTGATAGCTCCAACCCATTCAATAAAAACCCCCAGGGCCAGGCCCGGGCACTGACGACATAAAACATAGAGGTGGATAACAATGGTGAAGACTCGCACGATGCTGGTAAGAAGCAGCCACTTCCTCCGCTATCATTATCCGCGACATTAAAGATTTTAATAAGATTGCCAATGCAATTCAACTTGACTGTGAAGACCAAATCACTTTCAAAGCGCGTGGTCACAGCACAAAGCTAACCACTCTCACAGCTCATGACTTCCGTACAGCCACGGCAATCTTAAAAAATAATAGCATTGAATATCACACCTTCACCCCTTGGGGGAAAGGGCTTCGAAATGGGTCATAAGAGGCCTTGACAAATCAACCAACATTGATAGCATTAAAGCAGACCTAGACCGGTATGAAATTGAACATGAATCAATAACCCAGATGAGAGCCAGCGGGGCCAGAAACCCCTGTTGCCTCTATTCATAGTAAAGGCAGACCCAAAACGGAGAACAGCAAAAATCTCCCAGATCAAACGCCTATGTATGTCAGTAGTAACCATCGAAAAATTCAGACCCCCATCTGGCCCCCCCCAATGCTACAACTGCCAAAAATTCGGGCATTTAGCCAGACATTGTGAGAGGAGAGCTAAATGTGTAAAATGCGGGGACGATCACTCAACCAAAGATTGTCGTAAAGAAAAGGATACACCCCCTGCTTGCGCGAACTGTAAGGAGGCACATACGTCAAACTGGCGCGGCTGCCAGTCGTACATAGCTGCCAGAGATCGTATGAACGGTCAGCAAGGCAAACCAAAATATCAAGCCCAACCTAAACAAAAATACAAGGATGCCCCTGCTCCAGTTAGCAATGCTTGGCAGAGTAAGGGCAAACAAAAAGCCCCCCAATCAAAGTCTGTTGAGGACTTCCCTACTTTACCAAGGACTAAGAGGCAAGCTGCCTCGTCCCACTTTGTACCCAGTTCCTCCAACAAAAAACAAGTCAGGCAAGAGCCAGAGAGCTCAAAGTGACAATGATACTTCCTCATATGATTCGCAAAGCAGCGACAGTGATGACTTTTGCACTGACATAGATACTGAAACAGTTAAGAGTGTAAACATGACTAAAAACAACCACATTGGAAGCAAAAGTGCACATGCCCCCAAACTCAAAGCTGACCCCTCAAAGAAATCATCCAAGTCAACCCCAAGGAAAAAAATGGACAACCTAGACCTTAAAGACGTAGTCGAGTGGGCTGAGCTGTTACTTGATGACCTGAACACTGCTAAAAACGCAGAAGATAGGTTAAACACAATCATTTCCAGGGCTATGCCCCTATTTTTAGTAAAGTTTATGCGTTCCCAACATGGCAGCAAGCCATAAGCCGAACACAAGCCACAATATCAGATGCATGGCATGGAATGCCAACTCTATTAACGGGAAAAAGGATGAATTCGTAGAATTCTTATCCGAATATGACATTCAGGTAGCCCTCTTGAGCGATACCTTTTAAAAAAACGACCGAAATTTTAAAGTACAAAATTTTAAAAATTTATACAGAAATGACAGAGTAGGACCAGGCGGTGGTACCGCTATATTAGTGAGAAACGACATAGTTCATCATTCCTACGACACTCCCGACCTGGTTCTCTAGAGGCAACCATTGTAATGGTCCAGCTAAAGGATGAGCTAGTAAAAATTGTTTCTATCTATAAACCACCCAAAACTGTCCTGAACAGTGATGACATTGATAAGCTTTGCGGAGCAACCCAGACCACCATAATAGCTGGAGACTTAAATTGTAAGCACCGTCCTGGAACTCCAGGCTAGCCAACAGAGATGGGCGAACCCTATACCGACATTGCATTAGCAGAGCCATTCAAGTCCTCGGGCCTGAAACCCCAACCCACTACCCAGATTCTGGTACACGCCCAGACTCCTTGATATAGTTCTGGCAGCTAATCTAATAAATTCAATTGACGTAGAGGCCAAGCAAGAGCTTGGCTCCGACCATAATCCTATAATCTTCAACTATGGGAACTCCCCGATTTCAGAACCTTTAACTACTAAAATAAACACACGACACACAGACTGGTCTTTGTTCGCTACATGCATCGAACAACAGCTTCCAAACGCTAACCCACCCTTGGCCTCTAAAGAGGATATTGAAAACTGCGTAGTAAAACTATCAGAATCCATCACTGCTGCCCTTATGGCCAGCACTCCCCCCCCCCCCTCCCAAAAAGGGAGAATCAATTTTTAAATTACCAACACGGATTATCAAGGCAATCCAAAATAAAAATAGGATTCGCCGACTCTGGCAGAGGTTGAGATCCCCTAATATTAAAACACTTTTAAACACCCTGCAGTCTGACATCAAAACCATGATCTCTGAACACAGAAATGAGCAGTGGGCTACCAGACTAGGTGAATTGAATGGATGATTGTTCCATATGGAGGATGACAAGAGCCTTCTCCGAATCAGACAGCAAACCCCCCTTGCATGGAATGAACGGAATGGCGTACAGCGATATTGACAAGGCTAATGCCATGGCAGACACCTTAGAACTAGCCTTCCAACCTAACGATGACCCAAGTGACCTCGACCAGATCGAAATGGTTGAGGAAGCGGTCTTTACCATCATAAAAGAAGCTGTGCCCCCGGAAGGGGAAAAACATTAAACCCTGCTCTCCAGCAGAAGTCAAGGGGATTATTGCCAGCCTTAAAAACAAAAAAGCCCCAGGTGTAGATGGTATTCCTAATACAGCACTCAAACACCTCCCTAAAAAAGCCATAGTTTTCATTACCAACATGTTCAATGCTATGTTACGCCAAAATTACTTTGCCAATGATATGAAAAAGTCAAAGATAATTCTGTTTAGTAAACCGGGAAAGGACCCCACCTTCCCCCAAAAAATACCGCCCAATCAGTCTGCTAACCGGCATTTCAAAAATATTCGAACGAATCATCCTAAACAGGATTAACAAGCACTTAAAAGATAAAAATATTATAATAAACGAACAGTTTGGGTTTCGAAAAGGCCACTCCACTACCCACCAGCTGGTGAGAGTAGTGGAGCACATCAGCGAAGGCTTCAATACCAATAGGGTCACTGCAATTGCCTTTCTCGACGTAGCCCAAGCGTACGATCGGGTCTGGCATGATGGATTAATATACAAACTTCACCAAGCAGATCTTCCTCTGTATTTAACAAAAATCATCTACTCCTATCTGCAGGGTCGTACCTTTAAAGCATCAGTGGGACACGCAACTTCCACCACAAGGGAGATCCAGGCGGGTGTCCCGCAGGGCTCTATCCTGGGACCAGTGTTATTTACTATTTTTATCAATGACATGCCTAAAGTAGATGGGTCCACTATGCCATCTATGCAGACGACACGGCAGTAATTGCTAGATCGTGGAATGCTTCTAGAGCCTTCGACCTTCTACAAAAAGCCATAAATGCCCTGGAATCATGGTTTGAGCTATGGCGAATTAAAGTTAACGTCACCAAAAGTGACTCTGTCCTATTTAACAAGACGAAGATCAGCCAAGTATGTCGACCATGATAGTCTAGAATTATTTGGGGAGGATATCCCAACCAGCAAAAATGCCAAGTATCTGGGGGTCATATTAGATGACAAGCTCACGTGGGGTAAACACATTGACAGCGTAGCCAGCAAGGCATCACAGAGGCTAGGGTTGCTGCATTGCCTACTAAAGGCAAAAAACGGTCTTTCAATTGCTAACTCGGTACTATTATATAAGTCATTAATCAGACCTATTCTTACATATGCCGCACCTGTGTGGGCAACTGCATGTAAATCATCTATTGACAAGCTCCAGAGGGTTCAGAATCGCGCATTGCGAATGGCCACGGGCTCGCCCTGGTACGTTCGCAATGTGGACATTCACCAATGGGTAGGAGAAGTTTCTCTTAGGAAATTTATGTTAAAACTAACTACATCTTTTTATCACAATCTTGACCAGAGCGGAAATCCCCTCATTAGTGGTTTAGGCAATTACGACCCCAACCAGGCCTATAAGTACAAAAGGCCTAAAATGGCCCTTTCCTCACTAGATCAGTAAGCTGAACTCAAGAAGACTGATAGGCATTGCCTATTTACGTTATGAATTATCCTTTTCAATCCTAATTCCTTCCAACGTTTATATGTCTTAATAAAAAGTGACCAATGAACTTCCCATTATATTCATGACATCCCTTATCAAAACCATGACACAGCACTATGTGCTACAATCCTTTTTTTTCATCCCAACAAAGTAAAGACCAATAAAACATGAAACATACTTAAACATCAGATGATCCTATAAAGAGCTCCAGCTCGTAGTGGGAACAAAGACGTAATAGCCCAAGGGCTATTTAGCAATAATAAGAAAAAAAAAAAGGGGGTGCATTTCGGTCCACGACACTTCATTTCCGCGTTTTTAGAGGTTAATTTTTTCCGCCCGGTGGACCCGTTAGAGGGTGTTGTGACGGAAGGCAAATAAGCATTCGGGGCAATAATCTCAAAATTTGACCGCGGGACGCCATTTTGAATTTTTTGGGGGGTATCTTCCATATTGACGGATTTTTTAGCCGATGATGGAATTTTTTCTAATTTTTTTCCATGGGCAACAGCCATGCGTGGATTCATTGGAAATCACCCACAAAAGACCGTTTTCAAAAATAAAAATTTTGGCCTATCTGTTTTGGTCACAGAAATTTGCAACTTTTTCATTTTCTCGCGCGGAATTAGCGGTTTTTGTCGCCGCGGCCAAACCGTTTGACCGATTGGGCCCAAACCGATTGGGCCCAAACCATCGGTTTGGAAATTGAACAGGGAACAAGAATCGAAAATTCTTTTCCGCCAAGTGTCCGGGAGGCCAAGGCCAGTCCGAAAGCGTCGTGCAAAATCATACGTCAATTTTGGGAAATCCAAAAAAACATTTCTCTTCTCGACAACTCGGGCAATTCTTGTCCTATCCGGACCTCCCCGGGCTTGTCGTAAACGGACGGCAGAGGACCAGGCAGACCACTGCCCGAAAAATGTATCCTACTAACCTTACTGTAGGGGGCTCTCATGCACATTTCCCTTCCTCCTTCATTCATTAATCACAAATCCATTCTCCTCTTTCAATCTTTTTCATCTTATTCTTATCATCAGTGCTGGCCCCCTTAGTGATCCAAACGCTCTCCGCCGTGTTTGCCGTGCGGTGCGACCCGTGTCGGTGGAAATGGGGATCCTGGCTGCTGAGAGAAGTGCAACCTGAGGGTTGTATGGACCAACACGCAGCTTTGGCCCCTGCTTCATCTAGACGGGTGGTACATGTTTAGCCCGACCTGTATCAATCGGCAAGTGTCGACATTTGTTGCACACACTGGGTTAGCTTAATTGCTATATCAATTGACGACTTGAATTGTACCCGCCTCCTGACGTCACGAGGCAACATGGCGGAATTAGTTGGTATAAATTCTCATTTCGCAAGGTTGACGCCTGCTGAACGGCGCAACACTTATCACGCTCTAACTTTTATTCTATTCATTATTTGGACAATAGTTAAATGAATAATATTTAGCAAATATATCATTCTTTGTAATAGCGATTATTTCGATTTTTTTGACACAGTCGTTAGCTTGTTATAACAATGTACGCATCACACATGTGAAAATTATCAATGACTAAAGTTTCCTCAATAATTTATTCGACAAAAAACTACTGATCGGATTTCGACAAGACCTCTTTAAAAATATGCATCAGACTGTTTAGACAAGAAATAAACTAACTTTCTAGATAGAAAGTGCACTGAACGAAACTTTGCAGCATAAAGTAATATGCAGAGTATGTGTTTTTAGCTAAAATACGCACTCTTGACGTGCGGATGAGCCGTGAAAAAGGGCACGCGGCATATTACTCTATGCTGTAAATTTTCGTTCAGTGCACTTTCTATCTAGAAAGTTAGTATATTTCTTGTCTAAACAGTCTGATGCATTCTTGCAAAGAATCCTTGTCGAAATCCGATCAGTAGTTTTTTGTCAAATTAATTAAAGACTTTGTCAAAACAATCGGAATAATCGCTATTACAAGGAATGATATGTTTGCTAAATATTATTCATTTAAGTGTTGTCCAAATAATGAATAGAATAAAAGTTAGAGCGTGATAAGTGATGCGCCGTTCAGCAGGCGCCAGCTTGCGAAATGAGGATTTATACCCAATACTAGTCACGTGACCTATCGATCGTTTTAAGCTCCACCCATTTCGAGTCGTCAATTGCGTATCCCTGGCGCCGTTTTCGACGTCCCATTTGAGGCTCCATGGAGGGTGGGGAGCGCAGTAGACAAAGCAAACTAAATTCTATGGCTAATAAAAATTTATCTAAAGGAATTAACTCTAAAAAGCGCAAAGAAGCATCATCAGATGAGGAAGTGCAGGTGGAAGACAACCATAGTATGTTTGTCACTCCCCTGTACCTTGTTGTCAAACCATCAGGGAGAACATTTTCCAAAGTGAATCCCTTGTTTATTGAAAAGACTCTAGAAGACATGTTGGGGGCTTTGCCCTCTGTAAAAAAGTTGCGTGATGGATCCTTGTTGATCCATTGTGCAACCGAGAAACAATCGAAAATATTACTGGAAGTGAAAACACTCTGCTCTCTGCCGGTTTCAGTTGATGGACATCACTCTCTTAACGTATGTAAGGGAGTGGTATTGTGTTTTGACTTATTGAATTGTTTGGAACAGGAAATAAAGGAATACCTCGCCAATCACAAAGTTGTTGAAGTGACCAGGATTCAGAGTAGGAAAACATCACTTGCTCCGACTCCTGCACTGATACTATCATTTGCTTTACCTCAGCTACCTACCGATGTCAAAATTGCTTTCTACCGTCTAAAAGTCCGTCCATATATACCAAACCCACTCCGTTGTTTCAAGTGTCAACGCCTCGGCCACACACAGGCCAGATGCACATCAGAAGAAATTTGTCCAAATTGTAGTTTGCCGGCTCACTCCCCTCCTTGTCAGGAGAAGCCGTGCTGTGTAAATTGCAAGGGCCCACATTCTGCTCGATTACGCACATGCCCAATGTGGTTAAAGAACAAGCAATCCTGGAATTATCAATCACGGAAAAAATTTCCCCTCTTGAGGCTCGACGGCGCATTGGTTCGGCACAGCCAGTAACCTCTTCCGTTTCATTTGCTTCGGTAGTACAGAGTTCGTCCTCCAGCAGTAGAGAGGCAGAACTTCTGGCACAAAACCACGCTTTGCAGGAGACGGTACAACAGTTGTCTAAAACTGTGCAACAACAGGCGAAACAAATTGAAACCTTGACTTGTCAACTCGGTGAAGTCCTTGAATTTTTAAATAATTTTTGATTTAGTTTTAATAAACACTGCTCACCTACAGAAAAGCAAAATGCTGTTACATCAACGCCGCAGATGCAACCAGCACGATCCCCTTCAGTGGAGGGTTGTGTTTCTGCACGTAAGCAGAGCGCACCAGTAGCAACATCTTCCAGCACTACAACTAGTGCATTTAAAAAAATATCTACAACAACAACAGTGGATTCGTTGATTCCCACTGTTGTTCTTCAACGTGCTCAAACAAATATTGGCACAAAAAACAAAAAAATTGTTCGAAGAAAGTTTAGTTCTTCGGAAGAGGACATGGTTTTTGATCCGCTAATGGACCAGAATCCAAAACTCTTTTAAAAAACTTAAATGGATGTAAATATCAAGTCTTTACTCATCACCCACGCTTCTTGGATACCACACTCGTTAGATAAACTTTTATTAATATATTTTTTTTTTCAAACTTCAAATACCACCCACATTATAGCCAACTTTATCTCGTGGGATTGTCGAGGTTTCTACACAAACGAGAAGAACGGCAGATCATTGTTAGAGACAGACAACCTAAAGTCATTCTACTTCAGGAAACTCTCTTTAAACTCACTGACAATCCAAAATTCAAACACTACACAATATACCGTCTCGATTTCACTGGTGGTGACCGTGCACAGGGGGGTGTCGCCATTATGGTACATGACTCTGTGCATGCCAATCATGTTAATATTAATTCTCGTCTTCAAGTTATTGCAGTTACAAGCACATCTGACAACTCCTATCACTTTTTGCTCTATATACATACCGCCATCTTTCAACTTTACTAGAGGTGATATGGAAGCAGTAATTGCTCAACTGCCGAGACCGTTTATATTGGCTAGCGATTTTAATGCTCACCATGCAGACTGGGGATCAACGACATCAGACCGTAGAGGCGATGTTGTGGCAGATTTCGTGCAGAACGCAAACGTTTCCCTCTTAAATTCGGACCAGTTGACACATTTCACTTCTTACACTGGAACCTTATCGGCAATAGATCTTGTGATGTGCACACCAATCCTGTCCCTGGACTTGGAGTTAATTGCGTTGGATGATCTTCACGGTAGTGACTACTTTCCACTTGAGATACATTTCGCAAACAACCGACCAGTGTTTCGCCCAGAACAACGATGGAAATTACATCAAGCTGATTGGGGCAAATATCAAGACCTGAGTGAGTCTGCATTGCAAAAAGTAGACTTCACTCGTTTTCGTGATTCCAACGAACTTCTGGCTGAAGTTTGCCAATGTTTACTCGATGCAGCATCCGTTGCCATACCATGACTGCCGGTAAACAGTGTCTACAACCTGTTCCATGGTGGAACAAAGAATGCGCAGACGCAATAAAAGCCCGAAAAAAAGCTACAGACAATTCAATACATACCCTACCTCCCTCGCAGAAAGACGGAACTACTTGTTGGGCAGATACGTATTGAAGATATGGGCAATGCGTAACCACCCATCTCATAACGCTCTTTTTGATGAGAGATTTGTCTGTCACTTCGATACCAAACCTTTGGCGACCCTTCCTGTCGGATTACGTTGTAGACATCTTTTTAGAATTTTAAATTTTGATGTACCCAATCTATTGAGTTTCGTTTTGAGCCGAAACCCTCCATGGCTACTTCCGGAACCTGAAATTTGTTTCGACCTTTGCCGATATAATAAGTCCACAACATCAGATGTAATTTTCAAAACTAGTTTTCAAGCTATTTGTCACGAATACCATACCTTTAAATTCATTTTCACTGATGGATCTAAATCGGCTCGAAGGTTGGTTGCGCTTACTATTGTGGCGGCAGTAGTGTTGGTTTCAGACTTCATGACATGTGTTCTGTTTTTACTGCTGAAATGTATGCCATACGAGAAGCTTTGAGATATATTATGAAACAAAGATGTGATTCATCATCTGTTTTTCCTTAGGTCGGAATACTGTCGTTGGCTTCTGTTACTACTGAATGTGTTTTGTTTTGTGTGTGTTACCGTTACGAGGATGTCTGTTATGTCCAGACTGAAATTTTTTCTCCATCTTCTGTATTCTTTGTCAGTCAAGTGCTTGTTATCTCGGTATTGCGCCCCGTTTCCTTCCGTCCATACAGCCCGTGGGGTTTATGTTTGGTCAGTGTGAGATAGCTCGTCTTACTGCTGAGTGTGTTGTTTCAGCAAGTCTTGCCTGTTGTGTCCTCACATTGTTCTGTTAAATGTTTGTAAACTTCAGGAGGCTGTCTGTTCTGTTCACACTGGAAGGTTCCGTTTGCTTTTTATTCTACCCTGCTTGTCAGGTCAATGTCTTGTAAAGACGCACAACAGAATAAACATGCTGTGTAGTGTGTGCTCTCCTTTGTACTGAAGGTACGCCCCCTACTTCTTCACTTTCTCCCCGGGAGGAGCTTGTGTTTCGGAATTTAGGGCAATGAACTAGCAGACACACATGGTTAATTCACTTTCCGCTGTTGAGGGTTTGTTTCCGAGCCATTTGTTTGTAATGGTGGAAGGGAATTTTTGGTTCGGGATCTGTAAGTAAGTAAGTAAGTAAGTAAGTAAGTAACTGATTTATTTAGCAATACAACTGCTATTACACACATGTACATGTGTTATGATACATACAAGATTAAATATACAACCAGGCAGGTACAACAACATGATATAAATGAACAATACAGGCAAGGATAGTCTACCAAATCTCTTTAAGTACATATTCCCTACATTGGGTTTTAAAATATGCACACACACCTCATCCTTGAGACTTTTACTAACCCCATTGTAGACCCTAACTCCACTATAGAAAACACTATTCTGTGTCCTACTTTTATTGCACCTCCTAACCTCTATATCATTACAATTTCTCATATTATACTTAATAGAGTCTGACACATACTTAATATTCTTACTAAAATAACCAGGTAACATACCTTTGGTTAACTTGTGAACAAATATTAATACATTAAAATGAATTAGTTGATTAACTGATAACATATCTAGTCTGGCCAACATGACTCTCACTGGAGTGTATTTGTCACATTTAAGTAATATTCGCATCCCTTTATTTGCATCTTTTGTAGCATAGCTAAATCTTGAAGAGGGATACCCCACAAACAATGTATTACAATAGTTAAAATGTGCATTGCTATTGCATTAAAAACTAGTTTTCTAATTCTCGCAGAAAGGTTATTACCAATTCTCCCTAGAAATCCTATTTTCTTCCCCAATTTTTTCCCTAAATATTCAACATGCTTGTCTAGTTTTAAGTACTGATCAATAATTATACCCAAATATTTTATTTCACTAACAAAATGTATATTTTCACCATCAATACTAATCAAGTTTTCATTACAACTCTCCATCACTTTGTCTCTGCTTTTCATTGATGAGGTTAACAACATACATTTAGTTTTACTTAGATTTAACTTCAATTTATTTAGCTTAAGCCATTCAGATAATTTAACTAAAACTCTATTCATTGCATCACAAATCTCTTGAACACTTAGCCCTGAACATGATAACAGCGAGTCGTCTGCAAACAAGTTTATAAAAATGTTTTTATCATCATTAATACTGAATATATCATTTACATAGATAATGAACAATAACGGCCCTAACACAGAGCCCTGAGGGACACCATGCTCACATAATAATTCCCCTGAAACTTCATTTGGAATTTAGTTATTTGCTTCCTATCGGTTAAATAGCTTTCCAACCACTCCAATGCCTTACCCCTTACTCCATAATTGTGCAACTTATTTAGTAATATCTGTCTATCAATCGTTTCAAATGCTCTTTTAATGTCTAGGAAGACAGCAACAGTGACTTTGCCATCATCCAAATCTTTCATCCAATTATCAATGACCAATTGTAATGCTGTCTCGCAAGAATGTCCATTTCTAAATCCAGATTGATGCTCATGCAAAATATCATGTTTATCAAAAAAGCCTAACAGCTGCTCATGTATTACTTTTTCAAGCACTTTCTCGTAAGTAGGGAGCATATTAATTGGGCGGAAATCTTCCGGGTTTTTTGCCTTAGTAATTTTACCAATGGGGATAACCTCTGCAACTAGCCATTCTTTTGGTACCTTACCAGACCAAATTGACTGGTTTATTATGCTCAATAGAGCATGCCCCCCTCTACGTAAAATCTGTTTCAATAATAATGTTGATATTCCCTCTTCCGTACCTTTCTTGTATGGCATTTTAAGTATGATGCGGCGAAGTTTGCTCAGTGTTATCACTTGAAAATTCCAAAGTATATTTTTATTTATGTCGTCATTATTATCTATATTTATTATCCCTTCAAGTACTGTAGGCCTATCTTCGTTCTCAAATTCTCAGCATTATCCGCATCTACTAGTGGCGCACCAATACTGTGAACAATGTCCTGTATACTACTTATGTAATAATGATTGAACTTTGCAGCACTACTTACATTGTCGCTGTTATTTTGAAACACAATGTCATTTGTACAGTAATTATTTCCTTTAGTCCCTAATACTCTCTTTAGCACTTTCCACATACCCCTAGGGTCATCTCTTGCATTATCAATCTTCTCCTGATAGTACTTACTTTTCTCCCTCCTAAGAACATACACAAACTTATTTCTATATCCCTTATACTCATCCCAATCCTCATTAGCATGAGTCAATTGAGCCTTGATGTACATGTCATCCCTCAACCTTTTGCACTTCATTATTAAACCAAGGATTTGCCCTTAATTTGTTGTCTACAGTGATGAGCTTTTAGGAGCAACTGTATTTAAACATTCTACCATACATGTAACATATTCACTAGCCAACAAACCAACATCATTACTTTCATAATTCCAATCTTTTTCCAGCAACATTTCATTGATAAAATCATAATCCACATCCTCAAGTTTACGTCTTACCCATGCTTTCTCTATTTCTTCTTTCTTTTTCAACTCTTTTGAACCTAGATTTATTTGTAATAATTTATGATCTGATATGGTTGGTCTGGATCTTACTTTAACTTGGGTTTGTGTGTCCCTAGAGATAACTAGATCAATTAGACTCATGCTATCGTTGGTCACTCTAGTGTAACTTTTTACCAACTGATGAAAACCAGATCTTTGTATTATATTTTTTAAAGCACTGCTATAAGTTGACACCATCTTCATATTTATGTTAAAATCACCAATGCACAAGAATTGCCCTGCAACGTTAGTCACATCAAATACCGATCCAATAAAATTAAAAAAACTCAACATTTGATGAATTAGGTGAGCGATAAACCACAGCGATGTGAACACTGCCAATTTTTAAACCCATAGCCCACCACTTAAGCCCTTCACTTACATTATAAAGCACAGTATACTTAATTCCCTCCTTTATATATATATTGTTACACCACCTGTGTGCCTAGACGTTGATAGTACATTTTCCATATGATAACCATTGACACTAATCTCACTATCATCAATATTCTCTGTCACATGCGTTTCCGTTAAGCATAACATAACGGGAGCTTCCCTCACCATAAGATTATACACCTTGTCAAAATTGCCTGTTAATCCTTGAATATTACAGCTCAATATTTTATCGTCCACCCCTAACCTCTATTTCACATAACAGATTTTACTTTCCTGACTTTTTACAATCCTTTTCAAGTTTTTGCAGTATTTGCTACCAACCTCATGATCAGTATGCAAATTTACACCATACCTTGTATTGGAATGCCTACAATTTGTACACGTAGGGTATTTTGAATTGCACTGGTAAATCGAGTGCCCCACCTCTCCGCAGTAGCCACACGTTTGAGTCCACTTGCATTCCTTTTGGTAATGTCCATACCTTGAGCACATAGCATTTTATGACATGCACATAATCCAGTTACCTAAATCTCTCCCATTCTATGCTTATTGCACCTTGTTCCAGCTGTAAGTCCCCTTGATACCGGATCTGTTTCAATTACTAGTTTTTGCACATAATTGTTACCACTAATCTTCATGTACACTATTTTAACACTGCTTTTCCTCATTTTCTTCTCTCAATTTATTTTGGACTTTAATCTTCTCTATCAACTCCTCTTTGTCACCACTTTGTATGTTTATTCCGAACACATTAAGTCTTGGATTCCTCACACTTGGAAAAGTTGTTTTGTAAGTATCACCCATTATTACACCCCCCTTATCTTGTACGATTTTCAGAGACTCATTATCATTGCACTCTAAAATGATTCCACCTTCACTAACTTCCTTCACCACTCGGACCCCCACAGCCAGTTCAAGTGGATTAATACTCGACACCAATTTCTTCCTCGTATCTGCACTCTTGAGGTTTTCATTCAGATTTTTCCCCTTCGGTCTCACAATGATCAGTTTATGTCCATCATCACGGTCTATATCCCCACCTACCGGTAACAACTTATTATGTATCTGTCTAGAAATTCTAGTTCTAGTCACACTAGGCCTACCAAAGCCAGTAGGTCTAGTCCTAGGCCTAGTCCTTTGCACATTATTAAACCCAAGGTCATCCTCATTATTATTGTCATCACTGGATACTACTGGATCATTTGAGTCCCTATTTAGCAGTCTTATGATGTTGTCCTGCAGTTCCAGTCTTTTTTCCTTCTCACTTATTATATCTTTCAGCAATATAACTTCACATGGCGGGCTTGACTCTTGTGTACGCCCCTTACCCCAGCAAACCTCATTGTTACATTTATCACAGAACCACTTTAAGTTACTCAAACTTGTAATCACATTAAATTGTTTTGAAGTAATGTTGACACAGTCAATTAGAAACCAATCTGTACACCCATCACATCCAATTGCTTTTGCTCCTTTTCCAACTAGTTTGTTGCAACACTTGCAAAAACCCGATTCTGTGTCTTCCTCCATCCTATCAATTGAATTAGAAGACCTTCTCTCTTACATAAATTCTTGGAGCCTTGTCCACTCAATTGTTCAAATATTTTGTTTTATTAGGCTAAATTCTTCCAAAAACTTTTTTTCAAATCTCTCTTAGTTATCTCACCTGTCAATAGAAACAGTGAATAACATAGTCCCACTTACACTTACAAGAATTCACATTCTGGTCCCAAAATTATCCCACAGCACAATGTAGAACTCAAAATATGTGATTGTTTGGCCTACACGTATTTTCGAAAATGTTTGCTATTTATTTTCATTTCTTCATACTAGGAGGCAGTGATGAGATTTCTGTCTTTTGACTTTTAAAACATAAATTTTTGATTGTTACTTCGGTCCATGGCATCTGTTCAATACGTGCCTTTCGTTTTGTGTGGAAAATATATCATTTACTCACTTTACATCTTACATTATTCATTTCCTCTGGAATATTAACAACATTTATTGGTCCTCCGGAAAGCCGGATAATATCGTTTTATCCGGATTATTTGGTAATTGTTAACGCCCACGGGGAAAAAGTGTGAGTTAAAGTGAAGTTTGTGAAACGGGTTTTACGCCATTTTTCCTATGCTGCAATGGATCAACTCCTAGCAAGGAAACGTGTTCTCAAGTGTAATGTGACTCGTCTTAAAAAACACCATAAAACAACGTGCAGACCGGTGAGTTATCAATATCATCAATCAAGGTACATAAAGAACGAGTGCATCAACTTTCTACAGAAAGCGACAGCCTACTGCACGCCGTCAGTGCTGCGTCGGAAGATGATGCCGAATTCGAGCAGTATGAGACTGATATTAACGACGTTTTTGAAAGGTTGGTGCCATTAGGATTAGATTATTGGACCTAGGAACCGATCACGTCGGCGCTGTGACAACCACGTCCACCGAAGCTAGGCCTAGACCCAGTGAAAGTAAGGTTACCTAAGCTTCAGCTGCCGACGTTGATGGCAGCCTACAGTGTTGGCTATCATTCAGAGATCTCTTCGAGGCGGCAGTACACAACAACAGTCAATTGTCTGGAGCTGAGAAACTGCAATATCTTAAGTGTTCCCTACAAGGTGAGGCTGCTGCTTTACTCCAGTCTATTCCTGTGACCAGCGCTAATTACAGCGAAGCGTGGGAATTGTTGACGTCACGATACCAAAATACGCGGGAAATCGTAGACAGAGTTCTAATGCGTATGTTCTCCCAGTCTGTCCTACAACAGGAGTCAGCTGTTGCATTACGCAAGTTGTTAGACACAACTTTGGAATGTACCAGGTCCTTGGCAGTTCTTGGTCAACCTGTCGAACATTGGGACGCTGTGCTTGTGTTCCACACCGCTGGTAAGATGGACAGTGAATCTCGGCGTCAATGGGAGCTGTCACTCACAACTAAGGAGCCGACAACTTTCAAACAGTTAACTGACTTCATTGAGCAACCGTGCTCGAGCACTCGCTGCTGCGGGTAGGCCCACCCTTAATCACAAGGGTCCTTCCCCCAGTAGTACAAAGTCAACTTACCCGAAGCAGACGACTTCACATCTCAGTGTGTCTCAGCAACAGGGGATTCCATCATGCGTCAAGTGCGCAGGAAGTCATTTCCTTCACAAGTTGTCGTCACTTTCTTAACGACAACGTACACGACCGTCATTCATTTGTAAAGAGCAAATCATTATGTTTAAATTTGTTTACGGGCCAAAACATACTGCTAGAGACTGTACTTCCGGTAGTTGCCGCATGTGCCAAAAACTGCACCACACATTGCTGCATTTCAATGAAACAGTCTCAGGGGAACAACAAGATGAGGTCAAGTCTACGGAGTCTACTGCCGTCTCCTCCCATTTCTCAACGGAATCGATTTCGTCAATGGTGTTGCTTTCAACAGCCATAATCAATGTGCGGGATATACATGGTGTAAGCAGACCATTACGAGCGTTGTTAGATTCCGCATCTGAGGCTAGTTTTGTTACAGAAAACTGTGTTCAAAAGCTTGGATTGCGAGCACAGTCGACTCAGGTGTGTGTCTCAGGTTTGGCCTCCACTAGCGTAGGCAAGTGTCGTGGCGTCATACAATTGAATTTTACTTCAACATTCAATAATGAAGAGTCCTTTGCCGTCGAGGCTTTAGTTCTGCCCAAGGTTACAGGAACTCTTCCGAGAAATCAAGTCAATATTGAGGGAAATTGGTCACATCTTAATGGCTTAAGTTTGGCAGACCCATCATTCAACATTCCGGGAAAGTATCGATGTTCTTCTCGGAGCAGATGTTTACCCATTGATTTTGCGATCTGGTCGTTGTTCAGGAAACATTGGTTCACCCATAGCACTGGAAACAGCACTTGGATGGGTACTTTTCGGGTCCCATTAATGCACCTGGTCCTAAGTCACCAATAGCAACACTGCATGTTCAGTGTGACATGGACAATACTTTGCGTAGATTCTGGGAATTAGAAGAAATACCTTCTGCAAACTTACTGACTCCAGAAGAGAAGCTGTGTGAAAAGCATTTTGAAAAGTCTCACCGGAGAGACGATTCTGGTAGATTTATAGTTGAACTTCCATTTAGGAAAGACAGCCTGAGGCTTGGGGCTATCCCGCAATCAGGCGGTCATCGACTCGCTTCCCTGGAGCGTCGGTTGAAATACCAACCTGATAAAAGGCAGCAATATGATGAGTTCATGTCTGAATACTTGTCACTGGGTCACATGGAGCTTGTTCCTCAAAGTCAACTAACCAAGCCTTGAGTGAAGTGTATTACATTCCTCACCATCCAGTCATGAAGGAGAGCAGTACAACCACAAAGTTGAGGGTTGTATTTGACGCTTCAGCGAAGTTTTCTTCGGTGCATCCTTGAATGACAAACTAATGGTTGGACCTAAGCTGCAAGACGATATCGTTCCTATACTGATTCGGTTCCCGAAAATACATCATTCCTCTAGTAGCCGATATCGCCAAAATGTATCGACAAATTCGGGTTGATCAACTCACATGTCGATTATCAAAGAATAGTGTGGAGAACGAAGCCAGGTGAACCAATACAAGACTTCAGACTGTTAACAGTTACTTATGGTGAAGGTTGTTCTTCTTATCTTGCCACGAAATGCCTTCAACAACTGGCAAGGGATGAAGAAAGGTTATTTCCAAAGGCAGCACCTGTTGTGATAAGGGACTTCTACGTCGACGACTTTATGACGGGTGCTGATACAATTGACGAGGCTCGTCAGCTCAGGAAAGAACTTATTCAACTAACGAACAAGGGTGGTTTCGAGCTCCGCAAATGGTTATCGAATACCCAAGAAGTTATCGAAGCAGTTCCGGAACCAATGCGAGAACTTAACATGCCTTTGATCATCGATGAAGATAAATCGGTAAAAACATTGGGACTTCAGTGGCATCCAGCAGCTGATCAGTTCTCATTTACTGTAAACCAACCCCCTAGCCAGAGTGTTATCACCAAACGCAAATTACTATCTGACCTTGCCAAGGTGTTTGATCCCCTGGGGTGGCTTTCACCAGTGACCATTAATGCCAAGCTATTGTTTCAATCATTGTGGAGATTGGACGTTGGATGGGACGATGAGCTTCCAGAAACATCTACAATGCGTGGAGACAATATTGCGAAGATCTTCCCCTCATACAAGACATCAGAATTAATCGATGCATTCAAGCACCCCAGCCAACAATGTCAGAACTGGTAGGCTTCTGTGATGCCTCTGAAGCTGCATATGCTGCTGTAGTCTACCTGCGCACTATGTACTCAGATGGTACTGTCATGGTTCAACTAGTGGCTGGTAAAACAAAGGTGTCACCGATACGACAGGTCTCCATTCCTCGGTTGGAACTTTGTGGCGCGGTTATTACTTGCGAGACTTGTTGTTCTAGTTTAAAGTGCCCTTTGCATTAACCGCGATAAAATCCTGTTGTGGACAGACTCCACTATTGTGCTGGCCTGGTTAGCATCGCATCCAAAACGTTGGAAGACATTCGTAGCTAATCGGGTATCAGAGATCCAAGAACTTGTTCCTTCCAAACACTGGCATCATGTGATCAGCAGTGACAACCCTGCTGAAATGTGCTCCCGTGGTTTGACTCCTTCTGCTTTCGCTCAACAATCATTATGGTGGACAGGTCCTCTATGGCTCCACGACACAGTGTTACCACACTCCAGTGGAGAACCTGTAGACCAGCAGACGCTGCAGACCGAAGAGAAGACAGTCGTGATGAGTGCACATACTAAGCTTGATACCTCACTGTTAGACAAGTGGTTTTTCTCTTTCTACACTTGAACGTGTGACAGCGTGGTGCATGCGTTTCATTGATAATTGCAGAATTAAGCGTCAAAAACGATTACTCCAACCACTCACAGCAGTTGAACTAAACAACGCACTGTTTCGTGGGTGACTATTGTACAAAAGGAAGAATTCGACACAGAAATACGGTGTTTGCAAGGAGGAAAACCGTTACCGCCTAAGAGCCGCCTGTTATCCTTGAACCCATTTCTCGATGGCAACGGTTTACCAGGGTGGGCGGCCGTCCTACAAAATGCTCAAGTTTCTGAAGACCAAAAACACCCTGCCCTTCTCCCTCATCGTCACCGACTCACAGAATTGATAGTGATCCACGAGCACCTAAGAACCTTCATGCTGGCCCTCAGTTGGTGCAGACAATACTTCAGCAACGGTTCTGGATCATTCGTGGTAGAGACATCATTCGATATCACATTAAAAAATGTGTAACGTGTCATCGGCATAAGAATGCAACTTCCAATCAATTGATGGGTCAACTTCCAGCAGCACGAGTACGTCCAGCTCGTCCTTTTCTACATTGTGGTGTGGACTACGCCGGCCCGTTCCTTCTACGGAATATGAAGGGTAGAAGCCGTTATAAACTACAAGGGGTATGTCGCCCTTTTCATTTGCTTCTCCACAAAGGCTATCCACTTGGAGCTAGTAAGCGACCTTTCAACACCTGCTTTTATAGCAGCTTTAAAAACGATTTGTCTCTCGTCGTGGCAAGCCGCTCGATATGTACAGCGATTGCGGAACTAATTTTGTGGGAGCCGCTCGGGAACTTCGAGAGTTCCTCGAGCTCATTAAGACTAAAGATCATCAAGGGGCAGTGGGAGGACATCTCGCAGATCAAGGTATCACTTGGCATTTTAATCCACCTGCAGCTCCTCACAAGGAGGACTTTGGGAAGCAGGAGTCAAGTCGATGAAATACCATCTCCGTAGAATTGTAGGAAGTACCACACTCAACTTTGAAGAGATGTGCACCATCCTGTCACAAGTTGAAGCCTGCCTCAATTCTCGTCCCTTGACTGCCACTTCCAACGATCCCAATGATCTATCAGTTCTAACACCCCGGCCATTTCCTAACTGGTGACTTCCTGTTAGCCGTTCCCGAACCTGACTTGATGTCCCTCAAGGTTAACCAGCTCTCAAGGTGGAAGCTGCTCCAACATACAGCTCAGCATTCTGGCGTCGTTGGTCCTCGGAGTACCTTTCTCGACTTCAACAACGACCCAAGTGGTGGTCTACGCAAAGCCAATATCCAGCCTGGAGCTATGGTGCTCATCAAAGACGAGAGGCTTCCTCCTCTTCAGTGGAAACTTTGGCCGAGTCTTGAATACTCACCCTGGTTCTGACGTTTGGTGAGGTCCGCCACTGTGAAGACATCGAGTGGAGTTCTGCAACGACCTATTGTTAAGCTATCCTGCTTACCCTTTGATGGGAATTAACTCCTTTACCTTTTGTTCTTTCTAACTTCATTGTTATTGTGTTATGTTTAAATTGTATGTTTCAAGTGGGCGGAATGTTTGGCCTACACGTATTTTCGAAAATGTTTGCTATTTATTTTCATTTCTTCATACTAGGAGGCAGTGATGAGATTTCTGTCTTTGACTTTTTAAAACATAAATTTGTGATTGTCACTTCGGTCCATAGCATCTGTTCAATACGTCCCTTTCCTTTTGTGTGGAAAATATATCATTTACTCACTTTACATCTTACATTATTCATTTCCTCTGGAATATTAACAACATGATATTTAAACATCCCAAAAATCAAATTAAAAACCTCCCACAACAACTCACCGCCAACACATGTATATGTGTAATAATGATACAAGCAATCTCTGGGAAGAACATGATGGGCCAGTAGTGATGGAAGTGCATGGACCAGGAGTGGATGCAGGCGAGTCAATGTTGGTGAAATGATTATCAATTACATTAGTATTATTAGTTGTCAACTATCCCATATTTTGAGATTTCCCCATATTTTTGTGGTTTTGGCACAATCTCGCATTGAAGTTGTTTGTACATATGCCTTAAATCCCTTAGGCTAATTTTAACATATTGGTTTATCCTTTTCCCCCCTGTTATTTGGTGTTTTTGTGAGCCTACATAAATAAGGCACAATATGGCAACATGGTAGTGGATGTGGTGTAGAGGGCATGGGGTTACATTTCTTTTTAGGCTTCGCCAGACCAGCATATTTGTACTTTGAGTAGTACGTTTGAGTATTATGAGCACGAGAAGCTCCCAAGAAATTTAATGGTTGATCTTCCTCTACTTAAACATCACCTGTTTCTGGTTGCGCAGTAGGCCTATCGCGTGCTTTTATTTCTGCACTCATGGCACGACGTGTCTCCTCTCCCACATTGTCGTCGAAGAGATCAAGTTGTTTGAATCGCGGATCCAAAATTGCTGCCATGCAAATGGTTTTGTTAAGATTCGCGAAAAATGTCCTGCGCAAGTTGAGAAAAAGCTCCATTGTTTTCACTATGGCACTGTAATTTCCTTCATTGTATAGGTGGACTTTTATAAGTGGGGTCAATGGGGGTAAGTGTGGCATGAACAAAAAAAGTTTGACTTTGATGGTTAGTTTTCCTTGGTTATTGTTGACCTAATAATTTCAAATGTGAAATCTAAGAACTTTGTAATGTTTTCAACTAAAGTGTTGAATATAACAAAGGCACTTCGTAAAACAAAGAGAAAATAAAATAGTTACATAAAAAGTGCGCCGCCACACTTGCCCCGCAGTTTGGGGCAAGTGTGGCGGCTTATGAGGCAAGTGTGGCATCACTTTGTTTTATGAAGTAAATCATGCAGGATTTTGCTGGGGTAAATGTGGCATACAGGTTATACCTAGAGCTACTAAAAATAAAAATAAAACTATACTTGTATGATGGTTTTACTGGTTATTATTATAAACAAATAGAGTCTTAATTACAACTACGCACATATCAATTAAAGGTTTTTACTAACATAAAAAGTGTTATAATAAAAGTTACACATGAGTTTGACATAAGCTAACAAGAACAATGCATTTTTAGTATTATAACATGAAATAATGCATTGTGTTTTTTTTTCTCTTACATTGGCTCATTTGTATCCACTGGGCCATGGAAAGAGTAGCGTACTCTTGAACCTACACAAGTAATATCTAGTGCGGGTAAAATGCCCAACACCTGGTCAAGATAGATGTATGGTAAATCCTTCTCTACTGTTGCAAAAGTTATTTTGGTGTGATCTGTAGCACGTAGACCCATTACTTTAAGCTTATCTTTATTATCAAGTCCCGATTGTACAATGCATACATACCGATATTTTGATTCTTTTCGCTTGCCTCCCAGGTATTCGACTAGCACAAATGCCCCATTCACTTACAAATTTGGAACTGGGGATATAAGAACAACCGGATCACCTAGCCCTATATCTTCATTACAATCGGAACAACTTTTGTCCAATGAAATACTCATTGGAGTGTCTTCATCTTCACCTTTCTGATACCTGGACTAGGCTAACCAAGTCAATGTCTTTCCTACGCTCAGTTTGTTTACCTGCGGTCTTACTTTTATTCTTGCTTTTGGAAGCCTTAGGCTTATATTTGCCCTTCTTTATGACAATTTCTTTTTTTATTTTCAGATTAGCTAAAAAAACATCTTTTGTAATAACTTCTGCTAAGTCAATGCAACATTTACACTTTGAATCATTTTTTTTTGCTTTTTTTGCTTGCAAGCATGGGATAAGTTGATACCACTCTTCTTCTTCTTCTTCTTCTGTGGCCATCAAGTAATGTCAATACAGCCAACTAAAGTGCAGCTTTGTCCACCGCCATCTAAATACAATGTTGCCACACTTGCCCCGGTATGTAAAAATACTGATGTAAGTGTGGCACCTAAATTGGCACCAAGCAAATTTGAAATTTATGGATTCCCCCCCCCCCCCCATTCTTACATAGGCACATTAACCAATAATCACAACATGTGGACATAAATTTTTAAAAACTATTTGCAGAATATAACTATATATTGCAAGGTCTGCGTAGAATTGCACTTAGTTGATCCAGAGAAGGTGCTTTTTATTTAAAATTTAAAATTTAGGATTAGTTCTTGTGGGAGGCCCCCAATTTTTTTTTAGTATAAAAAAGTCTAGTTACTGCTTTAATAAAATAAAAAAATGCCAAAACTGCAACCCTGAACACATATAAGCAGATGCCACACTTACCCCCAAACCACACTTACCCCCATTGACCCTGCATACATTGTAGGGTACACTTAAGATAGAGTAGCAAATTTCTCCCCACAAAAGTAGTCATTAAGATTAACAGTTTTTAATTTCTGCAGTGTGGGAATCATATCTTCAATGATTGCCCACTGATCGGGTTTCAACTGCAGAGTTTTGCCGATCCCATTCTTTAAATGCGCATCGTCAGAAAGTAGGTCCATCAAATTCCAACTCGCAACTTTCTCGTGGTTTGGCCCGTGATTAGGGGCGTTTTTTCCCTTGAAACTAATAGAGGAATAAAAAAAATATGGAAATTTCACTTTTAGGTGCACAAACCGTATAACAAGCTGAAAATTTAACCAAGTGTTCTCAACACCCTGATAAAACTACTGTATAAAATTACCCGATATCACTTTAGCGGAAAAGGGGTTTAAAAAATGACAAACGGGTAACTTTACAAAAAAAAAGGAGATTTTGTAACATCATTAAGGAATAGCTGGAAGCTGATCGTCTGGACAAAACTGCACATACCTTGTTTTTAACACTACTTTTTAATATCCTTAAACGTAATAAAAGGCAAAGACCAACAATTTTAATTTTATATAGTCTGTTTTTCACATAAATAGACCCCGAAATGCATTTTTAAACTGTTTTGCAATATATCAATCTCATTCTTCTTCAATCTCGTTCTAGTGCGAGTCGTTACTTACATAATAAATTTATTCAATACCAAATACGCCCTATCGAAAGTGAACAACCTTTCTACATTTTTTATATTGGTTAAGGTGTCGACTGCTCCCGGGAACACAACTCAACGAGTGCACAGTCAGGGTAATACATGTATCGAGATCGAGGCCTTCAAATTCCAACTCGACACCTTCTCGCGGTTTGGCCCGTGAATAGGGGAGTTTCACTCCCTGAAACTAATGGCGAGCTCTGGGTCGTCGTCGGGGAACCCCTTCCCTTTGACTACCTCCCCGACGGCGACGACAAAGACAACACGGACGGATGATGACAGAGACGACCACGACGTGGGGGAACCCCTGCCCACCCCATATGCTTGTGGCTGGTTCTGACCAGCACAGGCCTGTCCACCCCGTGTCCCCCCGCGTCATCCCTTACGTCCCTCCCTTCGTCTCGATTAGCCAAGTTGCATAAATATGAGACGTAAAGCAATATCCAATCAAACCAATCGAAGCCTCCCTTGAAATGCTAGGCAGCGTGGACACAGATACCGGATGTGGCTATGTCCATCTCCTGCCTAGCATTTAAAGGAAGACCCTGATCTCTACATATGTTACTCGGACCGTGCGCTTGACGAGTTCTGTTCCCAGAATGGGTAGTTACCTCGCTTATGGAAAGGGTAACATACTTTAATAAACTCATTGGAAGTTCCTAGATTAAATTCTGAAGCATTTAGAAAGTCATTTTAGTACAGAGGCGTATCCTATTGGAATTCAATTTCTTATGATATTAGAAGCCAGTTTACTGATCTAGGAATTGTACAATTTAAAAGTAAAATTGAAGCAATGATAATGAATCAAAGAGCAAAAAATGATTTTTACTATTTATTTGGCAGTTATTGTCTGTGTGTTTGTGTAATGTTAATTTACCTTCATAAGCTCTTATAATTGATTTTGATTTTCTCTTTGTTTGTTCATTATTGCTTTGATTATAATATAAACAATGTATTTTCAACTATATTTTTCTGTCTAGATGTGTCTGGTTGCCGCCCACTGATGGAGCTTGCAACTTGAGTAGGTGTCCTGTATCATTGCTGTGATCAGTTTGACATGAAAATTTTTAAATAATTATATATCTGATATAATTATATATATATGAGTCAAGATTTGAACACAAAAATGAAGATTGAACCCAAGAATAAAGATTTCGCGTTCGGTGGTTTCTTCCGCGAAAGTTTGATTATACTCCATGATTTGCTGTTCCTGATTTTTGGCAAACCTCATATTCGTTTGAGTGGGATCGTCTGATAAATCAGTTTTTTCTTTTCGTTTTTCTTTTTTTAATGTTTTTTTTTTCTTCTTTTTTCTTTTCTTTTTTTCTTTTCTTTTCTTTTCTTTTCTTTTCTTTTTCTTTTCTTTTCATTCCTCCACCCTTTTTTATATTTGATTCATTCATTAAATGCATATAATATCATTCAATTTGTTACCAAAATTCTTGTGTTTAAATGCATTGTTGTTGTAATGCTACTATTTCAAATATTTACGAAAATGTAATTTATTGTTGTTTCTGCATCTATGTAATTAGATTTATTTAGTTGTCCTCCTTTGTAAATCAGTTTTTATAACTGAATAGGATAGACGTTAAATAAATAAATAAAATAAATAAAATTGTATCCTTTCGACATGACATTTATAAGACAAGTTAGAGTCCCGTGTCGTGGTCCCCTTCGTTTAGCATGCAGGCAATGCCGAAACGAGTGTCCCTTACAATAAGTTGATAGGCATCGGCATGCAACTGTTGCGCTTCGTTGTGGCGGGAGAACTGCATCAGGTTGGAGATTGGATCGTATATGGCCAGATTAGTGTAATTGTATCCGGTGGGAAGCTTCACTAACCGATTCATCTGGCGTTTCTTACCGGGTTGCGTCTCTTCTCTCTCAAGATTGGTTTGATAGCGGGCCCTAACTTCCGCGTCGGTTGCCCACTTGGACGTGGGATGGGCTAGCTTACCGCAGGCTTCCTCCTCGGCGGGTGTCACGACCCGTCCCCTACAGATCGCGACTACGGCCCAGCTCTAGAATGGATGATTCGGTTGGTTGTGCTTATACTACTGATGCAGGTTTCTTCACTTTCCACCTCCACCCAATGTTCAGTGTGTATAATGCTGAACTTTTTGCATTACTTCAAAGCCTACTATATGTCCAAAGGAGTAACGAATCAAAGTTTCTAATCTGCACAGACTCTTTGAGTTCCCTGGAAGCAATGTCTGAAATTTATCCAAGTCATCCCATAATTCACAAGATTCAGGTTATACTTACAAATCTTTCCTCTAAACAAAAGTCTGTGGTATTTTGTTGGGTCCCTGGCCATTGCGGGATCTTAGGTAACGAAGTACCGACATGTGTTCTGTTTTTACTGCTGAACTGTATGCCATACGAAAAGCTTTGAAATATATTATGAAACAAAGATGTGGAAGCTTCATGGTATGTTCAGATAGTTTAAGTGCACTTCAGGCACTCCACGTCATGTTCTTTACCCACCATATAGTAATTGACATTTAGTTCTTCATGGAGAAACTTCATGCAAGAGGCTACAAAATCATGTTCTGCTGGGTCCCTGGTCATGTAGGTATCTCTGGCAACGAGGAGGCTGACTTGGCAGCCAAGGCTGCAACGCAAAAAGCTTCTACTGATTTTGACCTCGTACCTGTTCCTGATGTCCACAGTGGGTTCAAGAACCATAATTATGTTGAAATAAGGTCAGGATTGTTGGAATGCTTTGCAGAATAATAAGCTGCGTCGTGTGATTCCCTGTCTTTCACTGAAGGTGCGACCCCCTACTTCCATACTTTCTCGTCGTGAGGAGGTTGTATTGGCGCGAGTACGAATAGGGCACACACACCTCACCCATGCCTATATTTTTACCAGAGATAAGATTGCTCCGATTTGCGACACGTGTGATGTGTTGCTCTCCGTTCATCATTTGTTTACTGACTGCTCTAAGTATGATGGGTTGAGACTACAATTGAATTTAAATCTATCACATGAAGAACTTTTGTCTTATGAAAACAGTGAAAAACTTATCACATTTCTTTACCTTTGCAATTTGATCGACAAACTATGACAGTTCAAAAAAAAAAACATAATAATAATAATAATAATAATAATAATCATCATAATTATTGATTCATAGCAGTTGACGAAAAAGTTTGCCCCGACTGGGGTTCGAACCCAGAACCTCCGGCTTAACGTGCTATAGCTCTACCAATTAAGCTACCGGGACCACAGAACAAACCTTTTGGAAACTGCTATTTGTTGTGACTGTTGACTTACATGACATAAATCCAACAGAAGACGGCAATGTAGCTGTCAAATCTGAATGATTGCATGGAGAAATTCAATCACATCTCATCTCCCATGAGTTGGGTAGTACGAATATATGGTTTTTAAGCATAAGCCCGCTGTAAGGACATAGTTATTGATTCATAGCGGTTGACGAAAAAGTTTGCCCCGACTGGGGTTCGAACCCAGAACCTCCGGCTTAACGTGCCATAGCTCTGCCAATTAAGCTACCGGGACCACAGAACAAACCTTTAGGAAACTGCTATTTGTTGTGACTGTTGACTTACATGACATAAATCCAGCGGGCTTATGCTTAAAAACCATATATTAATTAATAATAATAATAATAATAATAATAATAATAATAATAATAATAATAATAATAATAATAATAATAATAATAATAATAATAATAATAATAATAATAATAATAATAAATAAATAAATAAAATCCATGAAGTATGTTGACTTGCTATTCATTATGACGACGTTGGCAATGTTTTCCTGATTATGATTTGGTAATTTGGTATTTTCTACATATGACAACTTTAGCATGTATACCTTTTGCCGATTTGGCTGTCTACAAATATATAAGATAAGATGATGATAGTAAGGACTCCAAACTCTTAGTGTGCACGGACACATATCCCATTCATATGAAGAACTTCTATCATATGGTAACAGCGACAAACTTTTAAATTTCTCATCCAAAGTTATCTATTTAAGGCTATTCGACCGCGTTTTTCTATTTTCCAAAATATGCTACCAAGTCAAAACATAGTTAATGGCTTTGAAACCTGGCTATTTTAGAAAATCAAAAATATTTTTTTCAAATTTTTCTGATCCGGTACACGGCCAATATAGCCATCTCAAAATAATTTCAAACTTCAATTCGCCAAGGCACATCATTCAACGTAGGGTGTTGTGTTTTTGTGACATTCATTTTCAACTGTTTTTCTATGGACTGACTGAGAGAAAAAAGATTTATTTTAACAATTGTCTTTCCTGCGAATTTTTTGGTTTGGCGGTACAAATCGGTAAAAAATACCGCCAAACGAAAAAATTCGCAGGAAAGACAATTGTTAAAATAAATCTTTTTTCTCTCAGTCAGTCCATAGAAAAACAGTTGAAAATGAATGTCACAAAAACACAACACCCTACGTTGAATGGTGTGCCTTGGCGAATTGAAGTTGGAAATTATTTTGAGGTGGCTATATTGGCCGTGTACCGGATCAAAAAAAATTGAACAAAATATTTTTGATTTTCTAAAATAGCCAGGTTTCAAAGCCATTCACTATATTTTGACTTGGTAGCATATTTTGGAAAATAGAAAAACGCGGTCGAATAGCCTTAACAAAATCTAATTCACATCATACACATTTGTTTTATTTTTTATTTATTTTCATTCACATACATAACTTTTATTTTGCTATTACTTTCATCATCATCATTTTATTTTGTTATTTATACACTTAGAAAACAATCTAATCATCAAACACATCAAGCTCAAATTGGCAAGGGTAACGCCTATTTATAAGGATAATGGTAAAAAGAGTGATAGGAATTCTTATCGACCTATATCAACTCTTCTAATTGTAGGGAAAATTATTGAAAATATTTTACACAAGAGGTTATTACATGAAGTGGATGCATCTGAAGGTTTAAGTGAAAACCAGCATGGTTTCAGGAAAGGTAGGTCAACGCAAAGTGCCCTTCTAGCATTTACAGATTTTATTTATAAAGGGATTGACAAGCGGAATGGTAAGGTTGGAGCTGTCTTTGTTGATCTTAGGAAAGCATTTGATTCAGTACCCTTTTTACCTCTTTTAATAAAATTAAAAACCAGGTATAACGTAAGTCCTTATTTGTTATCAATTTTGGCGGATTATTTTTTAAATAGAAAAATGTTTATAAATCTTGCAAAATATAGTTCAAAAGTATTTAATATATTTTGTGGAGTACCCCAAGGATCAATATTAGGACCCCTGTTATTTATTCTTTATATAGATGATATATCTACTATAATGGGAGGCATAAATTATATCTTATATGCTGATGACTTGGTCTTTTATTTAGAAGGTGTGGATGTCGAAGAGATCGTAAGACGTCTTCAAGAAGTTCTAAAGAGGATGGATGATTGGTTTAAAACTCAAGAACTTGATATTAATTATAGCAAAACAAATTTTATGATTTTTATAAGGCTAATGATAGAAGCATGAATGATATTCATTTGACGTTAAATTGTAATGGTAAATTAATTTCTAGAGTGTATGAATTTAAATATCTTGGAGTTTTCTTAGATTGTAATTTAAATTTTAAGAAACATTATGAATATGTGTGTAATAAAGTATCATCAGTAATTGGAACTATAAGTAGAATGAAGAGGTTTGTAACTGAGAGAATGTTGAGGTTACTTGTAGATTCTTATATTTACTCTGTTATTGATTATTGCTTAGTGGTTTGGGCAGTAAGACCTTCTACTGAGTATGTTGTACTTCAGAAGAGAATTGACCATCTGTTTGATTCATTTCCCTTGAGACAAGATTTGCAGTCTGATTGTTTCACGATTGAGGAGAGGATGAAGTATAGCGTGCTGGTAAATACATACAAAGTATTGAAAGGTATGTTTTTAGGTATTCTACCAAATATTTTTAAAATTGTTGATCGTGATAGAAATTCTACTTTAATAAACTCATTGGAAGTTCCTAGATTAAATTCTGAAGCATTTAGAAAGTCATTTATGTACAGAGGCGTATCCTATTGGAATTCAATTTCTTATGATATTAGAAGCCAGTTTACTGATCTAGGAATTGTACAATTATTTAAAAGTAAAATTGAAGCAATGATAATGAATCAAAGAGCAAAGAATTGATTTTTACTATTTATTTGTAGGTCATTGTCTGTATGTTTGTGTAATGTTAATTTACCTTCATAAGTTCTTGTTAATGATTTTGCTTTTCTCTTTGTTTGTTCATTATTGCTTTGATTTATGATATAAAACAATGTATTTTCAATTATATTTTTCTGCCTAGATTGTCTGGTTGCCGCCCACTGATGGAGCTTGCAACTTGAGTTAGGTGTCCTGTATCATTGCTGTGATCAGTTTGACATGAACAATTTTAAATAATTATATATCTGATATAATTATATATATGAGTCAAGATTTTTTGGACTAAAATGTTATCAAGATTTGAACACAAAAATGAAGATTGATCACAAGAATAAAGATTTCGCGTTCGGTGGTTTCTTCCGCGAAAAGTTTTTGATTATACTCCCTGATTTGCTGTCTGATTTTTGGCAAACCTCATATTCGTTTGAGCGGGATCGTCTAATAAATCAGTTTTTTTCTTTTCGTTTTTCTTTTTTAATGTTTTTTTTTCCTTTTGTTTTTTCCCTTTCTTTTCTTTTCTTTTCATTTTACACCATTTTTTATATTTGATTCATTCATTAAATGTATATGATGTATTTTTTTTATTTGTTACCAAAATTGTTGTGTTTAAATGCATTGTTGTTTTAATGCTACTATTTCAAATATTTACGAAAATGTCGTTTAATATTGTTTCTGCATCTATGTAATTAATTTATTTAGTTGTCCTCCTTTGTAAATCAGTTTTTATAACTGAATAGGATAGACGTTAAATAAATAAATAAAAATAAAAATAAATAAAACACACCAATAACTCATCTCATCAACTTTCATTATCACAGGCGGCAATATGACCTAACCGGTTGAAGCGCCCTGGTTTCTCACGTCGTCGTCGTCGTTTTCCGCTCTTAGTTCCGCTCTTGTTTGGCCTTCACAGCACATGGCGTTGGCTTCTGTTTAACATTGAATCACATGAAACAAAATGCACCCTCGCTCGCCCTTCCACAGACAACTTTTCTTTTCGACCCTTACAAAAGTAGTCAGCACATCTACAGTGGTCTCCGAAAACATGCCGTGGCCCATTTAAAATGTCTCGTCGCATATTCCTCATACATTCACATACAACGGAGAGCAACAACTTCAATTTTAAACTCTATTCCACATACAGCGTCTACAATGCAGAACTGTTTGTAATTCTACAAAGCCTCCCGTTTGCCGTGGATAATATGGACTTTAAAGGTGGGCTGTCATGGTTGAAGATGATTTTCGACCATGCTCATATTATTTAATTAACTTTGAGTTGTCGTAAGATTGAATAGAGCGTCGAAAACTAGAATTCAAACGGAGTTTCGGTTCGGAAGTGAGCGGGAGTGTTCTTTTAGAAGTGGTGGGGGTGAAACGTCACCGCTACGAATCGACTCTTGGATGCGCGCGCAGATCCCTTGCCGGGCAGGTATAAGCGTGTATAGCTAGCCGCTGTTGACTCGTGAACATTGTCGCAAGACACTGCTTGGGATTTCATGATCTATTATAACTTGCATTGAGAGGCATAATGTCGCAATTATCATTGATTTAAATGAAATTACCAACGAGATTTAAAATATTCTTCAGGTGTCCACCAAACAACAAAATTTGGGAAAGTAAAAATGTCGCTCACCTCAGTTCCTCACTGTTCAAAGGACACCGCGCAATCAAAACAATGCAAGATGTATTGTACTGTTCAAAGAATACCGCGCAATCCAACAATATCATTATTATATACATATACTGTTCAAAGGACACCGACCGCGCACGATGCTATCTTTGGTACTCTTGGAATCTTGAGAATCGGGACATTTGCATTTCTTCCAATGATGGGCCGGGGAATTGGAGAGATGTTCTGAGACACATCCACAAGAACAGGATCATCATCAATGGACACATCTATGTCCCCTCTGACGAACGCCAATAACACTTGTCCTCACGGATTATACTTCTTTGCCAACTTGGAATTGGCGTTTCAGTGCGATGGACATCCCGCCCAACGTTTTTATAATGATCGATGATCGCCAACATGCCGCGGAGAACTATACCATCGTAGAATAAGGCTGATTTCTTTGGCAAGTATTTTCGCCGCTCATTATGAAACAATTTTAGGTTGCTCGTGAGACAATAGTGCTTTGTTTGCCGCAAGTCCTGAAGGAATGTATTGTCCAGAATGATGTTCGACAAAACTCTAAAATCATGATAGTTCTCATCTATCCAGTCGACGTCACTCTCCCTATCCTCGTTGAAATCGTCATGGGTACACAGTGGAATGAGCATTGCCTTCCCATGAATGTGTGAGAGAACAGATTTGAACTTTTAGACCAAAACAACGTCGTCGCCATTGCAGGTCATCAATGACCACCACAAATGGTTGATTCAATTATTTGGTTTCCAGTCTTCCAAACCAGGTGCTTTCTTCTCGACAGCTTTAATAGCTTTGGCCATGCTCTTACTCATCATGCCATACATCAAATCGGTAGGAGAAAAGTGATTGGAACATACCACCAAAGTCACACTTGGCGTAAAACCAAACCAACTGATTTTATTCACCCACGCTTTGTGACGGAATGGAGATCGAACCCTGCTCGGAAACTTGTGAAAACTGATTCGTCTTCCGTCAATTACTTGTCCAGGACTATTTTAACACTTGAAGACTGAACAGCACGGCATGTTAAAATTCAAATTATAACAATTTTAACCAAGAAACACTCACTACAAAGACAATAACGCGATTAAATACCCTCCTAGACACATTCACAGCTATAATATTGTGTATAATTTGTGTTTGTGTTTAATTTATTGTGTGTAATATTGTGTGCACAATATTGATCTGTATGTTGTCATAATAACTACTAGAAGAACATCTGATGGAGGGTGGTCAAATGACAAGGAACGTAAACGACAAGCCCGCGGAGCGAGACAAGCGCGTAACTCACACTGCGCGGTGCATGTATGCAAGCCTGGCGCTGGCACACGAGTAGTAGCGGTGACGTCACGAAATCGGCTGCCGAGAGCTAAATCGTCCTAGCTCACTGATGAGAAATCGTAGAGACTTCGCGTTTGCGGCCTTCGACTTTTTGCGTGTATGAGCACATTTCATATTCGTGACAGCCCACCTTTAAATTCTTATTGTGCACAGACCCTTTAAGTTCACTAGAGACTAATTTGCAAAATTTTTAAAACTACACACCCATTAATTAGTTAAATACACCTCATTTTGACAAACTTGCCAAAACAAAAATCAAAAGTTTTGGGTTTAGTTTAGAAAATTGAAGATACTGTATTGGTATTATGTTTACCGGTTATGGCATCCATTTTCTTTTTATCCAGGGGTCTTAGCATCCTCGTGCAGTTGTGGGGGTTTGTCCCCCGTCAGGGAAACTTGCCATTAATACCAGATACCTATTAACGGCAGGGGCCCAAGCTCCTTGATGTACCGCTGCGGTTTGTTTGTACCCCTCGTCTTAAAACTGCTTCAATACCGAATTCGGGCAATCACACATCTCTTCCGATGTGAATCTGTTAATGTGTTTTTTTTTAATAAAATTCTGTTGAAATTGATTTGCAAAGCCCTCTGTGATTTGAATATAACAAAACCTGATTATTCTTATTTCAATTATAATTACATCTTTTTAAAATCATACACTAAAGAAAATTACGAAATTTCCCGTTACCCAATTTAACTATTTGCCACCAATTAAAATAGTATTTATTTCTCCTTGAGTTGCCTATACTGCCCTACTTAGCAAGAAGGCCCTAACTTCCAAAAACATAGTTTTGAGTTTTTTGAAAATTAGTGATTCATTTGCGCTGAAAAGGGGCAATTATTATAATTCTAAAACAATTGCCATGATGAAGTTGAAAAATCAAAAGGAATTTATTAGTAGGAAGCATTATAGGTAAGATTGATATTTAATTTAAATGAGCTAGTTGGGGCCTTTTAAACTTAGCATTTCTTAATTTTTGTTGTCAGTTTTTAGAAGGAAAAAACCCTATCACCTGGTATTTATTGTAAATGAAAGCACATTGTATGTGATATTGAAAATTTTTATTGAGTAAATCATAATATTAAAGCCAAAAATATTGTGTATTAGCCCAAAGGGTTTCAAGGGGTGGAGATAGCAAGATACATTCAATCCATAACTGGGAAGGGCGGTCAAGGGTGCTTGGCGTCGGAAAATATTATATTTAAATTAATTTAAGATTTAGTGCCATAAAGCCTCCTGACTACGCCACTGTACAAAAATGATATAATTGGATAGCGAAGCGAAGACTTCAATTTCACTGACCCCCAAAAAAATTAGCTCGAGTGTTTTTTTTTTTGTATTTTGTTTTCGAATTGGACCGAATAGTGCCCGTTAACATAACTGATTTTTCTAATAAATCCTCAGTCAATGGATTTTGGTATAAAGTT
Source organism: Sweltsa coloradensis (assembly GCA_024449915.1). NCBI lineage: Eukaryota > Metazoa > Arthropoda > Insecta > Plecoptera > Chloroperlidae > Sweltsa > Sweltsa coloradensis. The sequence continues at coordinate 70,376 of JAMZAV010003173.1, forward strand.
ATCTGTTATGAGGTGATAACCTTTATTGTGCAGACGACATTCCTGCACAATGGGGGTCACAACTTCATGTGCCAATCCCTTTGGCAATTGAGCAGTAAAGAAATCTTTTCCATTGTACAGTTCGGTGTGTATGGTAAACGCACTTGAATTCTCGCACAAATCATTATTTAGCCCAAAAATGGTGTGTTTGCTTGTTTTGGTATATAGTACTGAATAAAAGCGGTACGGTTCTTTATCGCTATCAAACTTTCAACCAGTGAGACGAAATTTACTGGGGACAAACAGCTCCTTCCACCGGTTGTTTTATGAAGTCAAGGTGGGGCCGAACTTTAGGCCTATACCACGGATCATTGTTTAGCTGAACATGAGTCACTGCCCCATCATTGTCAACCAGGTAAGGAACCTAGTTTCAGTTGAAACTTGTTTCGAGACATCACTTCTGCAAGAAACGGCATTCGATGGGGTTCTATGAGTGTCTCAGTGCTTGTGTAATCTTTCTTTTTATTTAGCCCCATATTCCAGAGCACCCCAAGCCAAACCTTTATCCAGTCTAGTGTGACTGGCTGCCATTTCTTGAGGCGTTTTGCTGGGTGGGTCTCTATCCACACATATATGGATCTATATCTATCTATCCACATACACACAGATAGTATGCACCATCCATGTGGTTTGATAGGGTTAGTCGGCCATAGTGGCTTTATATCCATGTGGTTTGATAGGGTTAGTCGGCCATAGTGGCTTTATCTCAGAGTTGTGATCTGACAAATTAGTACAAACCGTAAACATTTGGTAGAGATGTTTCTCCCCAAATTGAGAGCACACCATGGGAACCACAGCTTTGTGAATTGCAATTTTTGATTGGGTTGTCCTGCACGCCGTTAACATGGGGACTGCCAGTGACACAATTTCCAGTTGTTGTTTGCCTTTTTTCCCTTTAAAAAGTTTGACAATCGGCTCACTTTTTATCTGAAGTGAATTGTTTTACATTACTAATTACAGGTTTACAGCTAATTAGAAAATAAATAATAATTAGATTACAGTAACAAGCTTCTAAATTATTCAAAGTAGGGTAGGCTTACAGCAAAATTAAAATATACTCAAGTTTATATAGTGTCAGAAAAGAATTTGTTTAAACAGTAAAATGCTTTGTTAATGAGAAATTTCTTCAGGGTTCCTTTAAAGAGATGTGGGGACACATCCTTTATTGATCTCGGGAGTTTATTGTAGATCTTACCTCACAGGTAGACCGGGTTTTGTTTGAAGAAACTGTGATTGAAAGAATGGGAAGATATGTCAGTGCTTGATCTGGTAAAATGTGCATGGGTCATGTTATTCAGAGGGAATGTGTCAGGGTTTGTGTGAGCAAAGGTTGCGGCTATGTGTATGAGGGTCGAGGTTAGAGTTAGTATACAGAGTGCAATAAAGTGATATCTGCAAGACTGTCGCCGGGATATGCCAGCGATGATGCGCACAGCTTGCTTCTGTATAATGAATACCCTATCAGCTTGTGGTGATGACCCCCAGAAAATTAGACCGTAAGAAAGAATGGAATGAATGTAGGCATGGTAAACTAGAAGAAGGGTAGAAGAATTTACAGCTAGTTTCAGTCTTTGCAGCATGTAACATCCACTCAGCATACGAGGAGCAACTGTATTAATGTGGGGAGACCAGTCGAGCGTTTCACTTACGACAAGGGCTAAGATTTTATGTGTGGCAGATCTTGATTGCTTCGGCCCTCCAGTCGTATTAAAGGAATAGCAATGGGCTTTTGCGAATTAGGGTGAAAATTAAGAAATACTGTCTTGGCACTTTGAATTGCCAGTCGTTCCATTTGGCAGTAGGTTGACATTTGGGAGACGCGGCAGTTAGCGACTTCTGTCATTTGTACAGCATTGGTCTTGGGGGATGTAAGCTGTTCAGTTATGTCATCCGCATAAAGCATGAGGTATTCTTTAATGCATGCATGCATTGTCTCTTTAGTTAGTATTCCAGATAGGTTGTTTATGTATAGAATAAAGAAAAGTGGGCCAAGGATCGAGCCTTGCGGGACACCGGTGGTTACTGTTAGCAACGAAGACAATTCTGGCATGTTTGAGAGAGCAGACTTGACTCTTACAGTTTGCGTACGGTCAATCATAAAGGAAGCTATCCAATTTAAAGCTGGACCATTGATTCCCATAGAAGCTAGTTTGCATAATAAAATATCATGATCAACTGTATCAAAAGCCTTACTTAAATCAAAGAAAAGACCAATAGCAGTATCTCCTTTATCCAATGCAGAAAATAGAGACGCTAGAAATGAAAAAAATGCCGTGGTCGTTGATCTCTTTGAGCAGAAGCCATGTTGGGAATTATCCAAAATATTATGCTTGGTAAGATATGTAGAAATACGGTCATACATAATGAGTTCATATACTTTCGAGAAGCACGAAAGTAAGGAAATTGGGCGGTAGTTGTTAATGTTATCTTTCTTCCCTCGTTTGTGAATCGGAACAATAATGGCCTCTTTTAAGATAGAAGGAAAGTGGCCCTGTTCAAGAGACATATTTATAGCATGTGCAAGTGGAACAGAAATTTGTTCGGCTGACTTTACTAAGATTGAACTGGGGATACCGTCTGCCCCACACGAGTATTTCGGGTTAATTTGAGTTAAGATACGTAGTATTTCCCTTGGGTACGTGGGCAATAGGTAAAGAGAGTGAAGCGGCCTTTGTCCCAGCCCATTGGAAGTGCTAGGTGGGGGTAAAAAGCTTGATTGCTTGAAATGAGCATTTAGATTGTTTGCTAGGTCAAAAGGATCCTTCACTTCAATCCCATTTATTGTTAGTGTCATGCTATTGTTTGTCGTTTGGTTTGGAGCCGTTTTTGACTTAATAATATTCCATATGAGTAGAGTAGAGTAGATCTTTATTCACTTAAGACTAATACATGGTACAAATATACACCTCTTCGTGAAGAGGGAGTGAATAGTTCCTAAGGCTAAAACATGGTAAAAAATGAATAATAAAATAGAATGCATATTTCATGTGAATCAAGTTATATGTATATTACTAGTATGGTATACTAGTATTGAGAATTGAAGTTGTTTGAATAGATTAATTGAGTATTGAAATGAAAAAATGCAATGAGTAATTGGTTTGATATGATACAATACGATGTTATTTAGGATGAATAATAATATAAAACACTAGCATTTGATATGATATAATGATTTTGAAATGGAATTAGTATTGTATTTATATATACGTGTAGTAGTACGAATCTGTAAGGGGCAGTTTGTAGTGGACATGGTAAATTTAAAAATTTACTAAATATAAAATGGATAATCAAATAAAATTTGTATTTTATGTTAATCAAGTTATATGTATTATTAGTATAGTATACTACTATTGAGAATAGAAGTTGTTTGAATGATTAATTCAATAATGAAATGAAAAAATGAAATGAGTTATCAATATGATATAATACAATACGATGTTCATTAGGATGTATAATAATATAAAACGCTAGCATATGGTATGATATGATTATGTATTATTGTTTTATGTTTAATAGGGATTAGTTTTGAATTTAAAATATACGTGTAGGGCCTATAGTACGGATCTATAAGGGAAAGTTTGTAGTGGAGAACAAGGTAAATTTATAAATTTACTAAATATAAAATAAATAATCAAATAGAATGAGAATTTCAATTGAGAATCAGTTATATGTATAGGCCTAGTACTAGTATGGTATACTAGTACCGGTAAGGGAGAATTGAAGTTATTTGATTGATAAATTGAGTATTTGAAATGAAAAAAATGAAATGAGTAATAGGTAGCCTATCCTATGATATAATGATAATATGAAAGGTATTATTATTGATTTTAAAAATATAGTGTAGGGTCTAGCCTATAGTACGGATCTATAAGGGACAGTTTGTAGGAGGACAAGGGTTAATCTGTTAGGAATTCTTTAGTGGACGAGTAAATGCTGTTTCCACTAGAAATGCTTTTAATTTGCTAATAAATGTAGTATGATTTGATGTCTCTGATGTGTTTTGGCAGTTTATTGTATATGGACGAGGGGGGGGGTTTTTTTTTTGGCAGGCGTATATAGGTCCTTTGGAATATTGGAGGTTTTATTATGGGGGGACATTGATGTAGAAATTGCAAGGGTGTTATAAAGTATGGATGATGAGTTTTTAGGAAAGTATTCTGAATGTGTACGTACAAAAATAGCGGCCCAATTGTATAAGGGTACTTACCAGGGTAAGAATGTTTAATTTGGGGAAGATTTTCGGCATGGATCTCGCCATGAGGATCTGTGCTGACGCGTATAGCTCGTTTTGGAGGTAAAAGACACGATTAGCTTGTGGTGACATACACAGAATAGAAGCCCGTATGAGATGTGCGAGTAAATGTCGGCATGATATATTAATTCAATATGTGGCTGCTAACAATTGGCTTCATTCCTCCTGAGCATAAAACACCCACTATTTATTTTGGAGCATATCTTTCGATATGAGCAGACCAATCAAGTTCTCCGAGAGTGTAATGCCCAAGAAATTCACGTTGTCAGCTCTCATAATGTTTTTAGCACATCAATGCGAATTAGGGACTACTCTGAGGGGGGCTAGAGGTGGAGGGAAGTTAAGGTACACAGTTTTGGTTGGTTGAAGGGAGAGAGGTTATTTTTACAGTATTCCGACATGCGTTTGCTTGGACATTGAGTTATGTATCTTGCCAAGCCCATTTCTGGTTGTAGTTAAGAGGTTGACTTGAGGTCATCTACACATTTTGCGTCAGTATGCCTAGTCAAATGTGTTGGGCATTGCCGTTTACATAAAGTAAGGAAGAATGGGCCTAGGACCGTTCTTGGGCTGCGGACACACCACAGACAAGGTTTAAGGGGTTCGGAGTGAAATTTAGTAATTGTATCATTTTAATCGTAATTAATCAAGTTCCACTACTCGCGGACGACGTCTGATAGAAATGATGCAATCCACTATTGCTTATACCTATGATACCTAGAGATTCCAGTTTTGAGAGAAGTATACTATGGTTTCAATTGTATCAAAACGCCTTACAAGTCGTAGAATAGTTCCAATAGGCCAGGTCGCCCATGATCGGTGCCTTGTATAGTGCAGATAGGAATGAGAAGATGGCAGTTATGGTTGATGTGCCCTTTGGGAAAACCGTGTTGATTGCTTGCAAGAATATTGTGTTTTGAAAGGAAGGTGACAGACGGGGAGCTTAGTACATGATTTTTTCGAAAACTTTAGAGAAAGAGGAGGTAAGAAATTGGCCTAAAATTGTTAGGATCTCGGTTGTTACCTTTTTGTGCTATAATGGTATTACTTTGGACCTCTTTGAGCTTGGAGGGAGTCCCTGTGCAACAAAGGAGGAATGATGATCAAATGCTAGTGGGTGAGATCTAATACTTCCACATTTTGCAAGAACCGAGTCCAGGAACATTGTCTAAAGCCTGCAGAATGTTGTTATTCAGTGTTTGATGATTATCGGCTACTTATGATGGGTGGTTGGTATGGGAAAAATTGAAGTAATTTCCTGCTTATTCGCGATGACACAGGATGAGGTGAATGTTTGTGTCTGAGGTTCGACTGTTTATACCAGCATTGATAAAAGAACTCATTTAGATGATTGATATTACTTGAGGGTCAGAGTTTGGAATCGCTAATGTGATCGTAGTTGATCTTTAGGTACTAGGGGCCTTAGTTTGAGCATTGATAATCTGCCATTGTAGCTTTCGATATGTTATTTGCAGAAGATATAACCTGATCATGATTTGTCGTTTAGCTGTCTGATGTTAAGTGATGACCTTTTTTAATGTACGATACTCATGTTTAAGTTGATGGTCGTTGGGTAGTTTTGCAAGGTGGGTAAGTGTCGCATTGTTGGGCCCTCTGCTTTATGCTGTTTGATAACCACGAACTAGGTTTTGTTTTGATTTGCCTTTGCCTAACCAAGGGGAATGCTTGTGTTAAAATATTTATTTAGTACATTTTTGAGTTTGTGACATAAAATCCTTCCCTTATTTTGAAGTTATCATTGTGAAGCCAATTATATCATAAAGTTGTTTAAGAAGTAAAATATTTAAAAAAGGATTTGATTTTTGATGTTCTGTAAAAAATCAATTGAAACGTTCGCTTGTTATATAAACAAACTTCCAAAATATTATTGTTTACTTTTTGACAGCAGAATTAGGCCTAGGGAATTTGAATTATATTCTTTCGATTATAACATTACAATTTCTTTTCATCATAAATGGCTAAACAAGTGGTAAACTGTACGTATGTAATTGAAAAAGCAAAACAACTAAAGCATAGCAGTGCTCGGTATGTGAAGATATTTCCATCGGGTATGTATAAATATGACAATTGAGGGCATTGATTCAATAATTGGACCATCGGGAATGTAATAAGTGTATAATCAGTTATAATAGCAGCAAGTGCCTTCAATGTGGCGTTCAAGATGTCTATGAACTGAAGACCGACAAGAAGAGTTTCGACGAGATGGTATTTATGAAGTGTTTATTTCCCCTTAAGTGTACATGAAATTACATGACAAATCTGTTTAATCATGATGACGATAAAGAACCACAAAATATAAATGATGTTGCCTGCTAATGAGTTTAGTGTATGCCAAAAGGAATGAATCTGGACATCTCATCATACGTAAGTTGGATAAGTACATAGATCAGTTTGAGAGTTATTCTTGACACGTATAATTTTGATATAATTGCTTGCTGTGAAACATATCAGTGAGTCTGTCCAGACGGTTTTTTATTTCTATTGACAATTATAAAATGCTAAGATTTGATCGTGAAAGGGTAGGGAGGGTTAGTTATTTATATTGCTGAGAAGTTCATGTCAAGTGTAGTCGAGTTTGATGTAAAGTTTAAAATTTCGATAGATGTGAGTGCAGTCAGTTAAATTCGCTTCCGAAGTTAAAAGCCAATGATTTTTACAGCAGTTTATAAAGTCCACACGTAAAGTTAGAAGAATTTTCAGATTGTTTGATAGTTAGTAATAATTTAAAATCGGAAGCTAAGAATTGTTTTGTCTAGGTGATTTCAACATTGATTGAGTAAGAAGGACATTACCAGTAAAATAATTTCAAAATTTTACTAGTCAAATGGATTGGTACAATTGATAAAGTCTGTTACTAGGGTAATAATAGGTCAGCTTCTTTAATTGATCATGTTTATGCAAACTCACAATGAAAATATTATTCAGTCAGGTAATGATAAGTGTGGATTAAGTGATCATGAATTAATTATTGTGTTCGTAAGATTAATAAGCAAAAATTTCTTCCTAATTTGTAAATACTAGAAATTATAAGAATTGTTGATTGGAAGCAAGTAGATGAAGATATCTTAAGTGGTCCCATTGCCAAATTGGTATGGCAGTAAGTGGCAGATGATAAATTAGAATGTTGTTAAAGTAGTGTAGAACATCTAAATGAACAGCACCACCCATTGAAATAAGAATTAAAGGTAAGCCAAGCCCATGGTTAACAGCCGAGATTAGGAAATCCATGCATAGGAGAGACACTTGCGCAAAAGAATTTAGAATTTTAGAAGGCAGTTCAACGTGGGAGGATACAAGAAGTTAGAATAAGGTAAATAATCAGATTCGTTTTTCTAAGCCGTGAGCATTTTAAGTCTGCTTTTGATAATGATATTTCTTCAAAATTCTGACCGAGCCCACCGCGTCCCCCACGTTTATAATAAGTGACAGGTAACAAAGAAAAAAAAAGAGTGTAGATAGCATCATTGACAGAGAATGGGGGATCCTACACGTCTAATCCAGAGATGGTGCTGGTTGTTCAAAAAAGTTTTTTTGTGAACGATGTAGATTTTTCAAATGAAATTGGGTAAGTTTAAAGATTTAAAGAGAAGAGAAGCAGAGAATCTCCGCATACAAAAGTAACAATGAAGAAGTCATTTCCAGCAATTAAACGCCCTTAAAATTAGAAAGCGCTGCAACATTCAAGAAGTTCCATGCATTAGTATTTAAGAAATGCGCATCATAGTCGGATTATTAGCGTATCTAATTTCCCATTTCTTTCTTGTAGGTGATTTCCCAACACAGCTGAACAATTGGCAAGGGTAACGCTATTTATAAGGGTAAAGGTAAAAAGGATGTAATAAGGAATATTAGCGACCTATATCAACTCTTCAATTGTAGGAAAAATTATTGAAAATTTTACACAAGAGCGTTATTAGATGAAGTGGATGCATTCTGAAAGTTTAAGTGCAAACCAGCCATGGTTTCAGGAAAGGTAGGTCAACGCAAGTGCCCTTCTAGCATTTACAGATTTTATCTATAAAGTGATTGATAAACGTAATGGTAAGAGTGGAGCTGTCTTGTGATCTTTAGGAAAGCATTTCGATTAGTACCTTTTTCCCTCTTTTAATAAAATTAAAAACCAGGTTTAAACGTAAGTCATTATTTGTTATCAATTTTGGCGGATTATTTTTTAAATAGAAAATGTTTAGAAATCTTGCAAAATATAGTTCAAAAGTATCAATTCTTTGTGTGTAACCCAAGGATCAACTAGGATCCACTGTTATTTATTCTTTTATATAGATGATATATCTACTCTATTTGAAATGGGAGGCATCAATATATCTTTATTTGCTGATGACTGGTCTTTTATAGAAAGGTGTGGATGTCGAAGAGATGTTAAGAGTCTTCAAGAATTCTAAAGCAGGATGGATGATTGGTAAAACTCAGCAACTTGATATTAATAAGCAAAACCAAAATTTATGATTTTCTAGGCTAATGCATAGAAGCATGAATGATATTCATTTGACGTTAAATTTGTAATGGTAAGTTAATTTCAGAGTGTATGAATTTAAAAATATGCTTGGAGTTTTCTTAGATTGTAATTTAAAATTTTAAGAACATTCTGGAATATGTGTGTAAGAAAGTATCATCAGCAATTGGATTATAAGTAGAATGAAGAGGTTTGTAACCGAGAGAATGTTGAGGTTACTGTAGATTCTTATATTCACTCTGTTATTGATTATTGCCTTAGTGGTTTGGCAGTAAGACCTTTACGAGTATGGTGTACACTCCAGAAGAGAATTGACCATCTGTTTGATTCATTTCCCTTGAACCAGATTTGCAGTCTGATTGTTTCACGATTTTGAGGAGAGGATGAAGTATAGCGTGCTGGTAAATACATACAAGTATTGAAAGGTATGTTTTTAGGTATTCTACCCAATATTTTAAAAATTGTTTGATCGTGATAGAAATTTCTACTTAATAAACTCATTGGAACGTTCCAGATTAAATTCTGACGAATTAGAAAGTCATTTATGTACAGAGGCGTATCCTTATTGGAATTCAATTCTTATGATATTAAGAAGCCAGGTTACTGATCTAGGAATTGTTACAATTAAAAGTGAAAAATTGAAGCAATGAATAATGAATCAAAGAGCAAAAAATTGATTTGACTATTTATTGTAAGTTATTGTCTGGGTGTTTGTTGTAATGTTAATTTACCTCATAAGCTCTTATAATTGGATTTTGCTTTTCTCTTGTTTGTTCATTATGTTGATTATGATATGAACAATGTCATTTAACTATGTTTGGACTAGATTGTCTGGTTGGCCGCCCAAATGATGGAGCTTGCAACTTGATTTATTCGTGTCCTGTATCATTGCTGTGATCAGTTTGACATGAAAATTTTTTTAAATAATTATATATCTGATATCATTATTATATATGGTCAGATTTGAACACAAAAATGAAGATTAGAACCCAAGAATAAAGATTTCGCGTTCGGTGGTTTCTTCCGCGAAAAGTTTGATTATGACTCCCTGATTTGCGGTCATGATTTTTGGCAAACCTCATATTCGTTGAGTGTGGATCGTCATAATAAATTCAGTTTGTTTCTTTTTTTCGTTTTTCTTTTTTTAATGTTTTTTTTTCTTTCTTTCTTTTTTCTTTTCTTTTCCTTTCTTTTTTTCCTTCTTTCTTCTTTCTTTTCTTTTCTTTTCTTTTCTTTTCATTTTTCTTTCTTTTTTCTTTTCCTTACGTTTTCTTTTCTTTTCATACTCCACAATTTTTTATATTTGATCATTTCATGGAAATGCATATAATATCATTCAAATTTGTTACCAAAATTTTTTGTGTTAAATGCATTTGTTGTTGTAATGCTACTATTTTGTCAAATATTTACGAAAATGAATTTATGTTGTTTCTGCATCTAGGTAATTAGATGTATGAGTTGTCCTCCTTTGTAAATCAGTTGTATAACTGAATAGGAAAGACGTTAATTAAATAATAAATAAATAAAATAAAATAAAATGTAAGAAAGATCATTAAGAATTGGTTGAACATCTTGGGTGGTAATCGGTCATAGTCAGCAAGTCAAGACATTCTTCACTATAAGTAAATTATTTAGTGAAATGTGTATTGCGTTTGCTAAATATTCTAGAGAAACCCCAAGTGGGAGAGGCATTTATGGGCAAACTGAGTTGCATGGTTATGGCACAATGGTCTGAGATGTGTGGGTGAAGGGTATTTGTTTTGTAAAGGGAAGGGTCTAGAGAGGTTATGATGTTGTCGATAAGTGACTGACTTGACCCAAGTGTACGGGTGGGTGTTAGAATTGTTTTGTGTAAATTAAATGAGTGTATAAGATCAAGGAATAGGTCGCGGGCTCGTGATTTGGAAAGAAGATCAATATTAAAGTCGCCGCATAGGGCTATTTTTGCCTTAGGGAATCGTTTTGTGACGTTTATAAGGGTCTCTTCTAGTTTATCTAAGAATATTGAGAGTTTGCCTAATGGAGATCTGTATATGGACAGTATGGTGATGCGGCAGTATGGTAGATGCCAAAGGCAACCAGTACATTCAAAATTCAATTCAGAGCAGATTGACTCTAGGCCTAGTATTGGCTCTATGTTTAGGTGTGGTTTAGAGAGGATTGCTACCCCACCATGTAGATTATTAGATCTAGCATAAATTGTAATGTTTGCATATCCTGGCATGCAGAATTTAGTACTAGATGCGGGGGTGAGCCAATGTTCTGAGATACAAATAACTTCGGGAGATTGACTCTGAAAGAATTGTTCGAGTTCCTCCATTTTGTTGTTGACCGATCTAACATTAAGTGCAAGTATCATAGGATTATTGAGTTAATAATATTTTGGGATTTGGAGATGTCTTGTTGGTCTTAGAAGAAAGGGATGGTTGGGGGGCGAGGTAGATGCTCTGGAGCTGGGGGATTTTAGCAGTTTGTACTTGTTGTGAAGGCTAGGGATTGGTTTGGTTTAAATTTTGGTGTGTTTGTGGAAATGGTTTGAATTCCACTGAAAGAGGAAGATTGATTTTGTTTAACGTGGGGTGTTTTGTTAAGTGTGTTTTTATCAGTATCGATAAGACATTATGGCTTGGTTGTAAACTAGTCAACTAGGTCTAGATTTGGATTTTTTACTTGTGTTTTTAGATGTCTTTAAATGAAGAGGAGGAGATCTAACATTTATGTGATGACTGTTTTGTTTCTTCTATACATGATCAGTAAGAATATCAACTAGCTCTCTGGGGGACCATGGTTTTTGAATTTTAAGTTTCTGACCGAGACCCTCACTTATCATCAATTCCCGTAATTGTTGATAATTAAAATTGGAGAACTGCCTTATACCACTACTTCGGGTTGTCATTTTGTGGAAGTAAGTTGCTTGACTTCTAGGAGCTGGTATAGCATCCTGTCCGAAAGTAAAGGCCGTCTCAGATGATATCACCTGTGCTGGATTCTCTTCAATTATACTGGACTGTACAGTGTCCTGGTCACTAGTGGAGGTGAGGTCCGTCTCAGATGATAACACCTGTGCTGGGTTCTCCAATGTACGAATGAAATACTCATTTGAGTCTTCCAGAGAACTGTTAGCATTCCCTATGACTGTGCATTTGGCAGTGAAGACTGCTGGTGTGACCCAACCCAGTGGATCATAGATGTGTGCGAGTACGGACAGTAATGCTGGTTTGGTGTGAACCTCATTTTTCATAGAAACGTTGTATGAAAATGCGTCCGCCTGTGCATCCCAGTGGATGCCTAGAATTTTCACAACTTAATCGTCAGGAGAAGTCAATGCAAGATAAACCTCCCTGTCTATCAGTGGGACATCATCAAGAATTTCCGGGCAGTTGCTGCTCCATTTCCGCAGTTGGAAACCGCCTGGCTTGAGGAGATATTATAAGTTGATTTTTATGGAAGAGAGGGCCTCTTCAATTGAATCTGCTCCAGTCAATAAATCATCAACATAGATGTCCTCTTGAAGGATCTTCGCTGCATCCGGATACTTTGCACCTTCATCTCGAGCTAGCTGATGAAGTGTTCTTATAGCCAACCAAGGGGCAGATGAGACTCCGTAGGTAACGGTTTTTAATTCGAAACGCTTTATGAGGGAGTCAGATGAACTCCTCCATAAATATGTTTCCCCG
>JAMZAV010003174.1:0-74672 GCA_024449915.1 Sweltsa coloradensis
CTGTAAACCTTTCGGTCGATCGAATCGGGGATCTCGTGCGTCACGCTTGACCTACATCTGTCAGTGTATCAAGCATGACATTAACTTAAAATATTTTTAATGTTACTACTGATGTAAATTAATCTGATGTTTTAATACGCTTTAATTGATAAATAAAAAAATTAATACAAATAATAAATACTTAGTTAAAATGATTGGATTTAATTGTTCAAGATCTGGCCCCCGGAAAGCACACACTACTGTATATATTGCACTTACCAGTATTGCTTTATCTTTTGTTGCAATTACATTTTTAAGTCCCAGGATTCTTTTATCTTTCGTTGCAGTTGCATTTTTAAGTTCCAGTATTTCTTGGTCTTTCATTGCTATAACTCCATTCTTTTCTGCAGTTCCTTTTTTTTTCTTTTCAACAATTAATGTTTGTTCGGAAGCTTTACACGATCACTTTCTTCTAAAGCACCGAACTTATCGGCAGACGCTTTGAATAATGTTTCTTTGTAAACCACACATAAAGCTTCAATGTGCTGTAAGCAGAAACAAATATTTCTTAAAGGGGAGCAAGTAGGCCTATGCTTGCAATGTTATTTTTGCCAACTTCATGTACCTTTTTTTCCCAAAGTTTAAAAGATAATGACTTGAAATTTTCAGTGCATACTTCTTATGGTAGTGTTAACATGTGGAAGCAGAATAATAATTTTTAAAGATATATTTCTTGGAGAAAAAAAAACTCCTGTTTCTTAACAAAATACAAAATTTAAGCTACATTTTACTACAATAATGGTTCATTTTAAAGTTAATTATGATAGATACTCTTCTAGTCAGTGGTTCCAACATTGTAGAGCATAATTATTGATATACACAAAAAAAATTATTTATGTAGGTTGAATAGTTTCTGAAATAAAGGAACATGAACCGGAATATTTCAAGTTTTGAGAAAAAGCACTTAAAACATTCGCAACCCGGTTTTAAGTACAATCTGAGAGTAATTTGTGTCGATGATGTAAAATGTTTACCTTAAAACATCCCAGCCCCATATTCTGGTTCAGCATCATCATCAGCATCTTCTTTTTTTCTTTTTATGTTCCTCTTGGCCATTCTTGCTCGCTTAGACACCACTTCTGTCGCTAGATCTGCTTTTCTTATTCTGGCGGCATCAATGCTTTTAAGCCCAAGGATGGTGTTGTGGCCTGGATCAATACCCATTAGGTTCAATACTTGTGTCTTGGCAATGTTTCCATCATTGAAACACAAAACTGCATCTTGGGTACCCATTTTTAGAACATCGTACCCAACGTGTACGGTTTTTGGCAGCCGCGTCCAAATCACACTGTTGACGCTTTCGTTGCAGTTTTGTGTGCGTCCATGCAAACATTTTTTCAGTAGATTTTCATCAGCTAAGTCCTTGAAGACACCCTTGATACCTTCCATAACAGCTGAAGGGAGAGAATGTTTGTGGTCATACTTGTCACCAGATATTTGGCATTGGTTATATTTGCACCAAGAATCTTCCCCTTTGGGACAAAGCCCATGCTGCGGGTCATCATTTGTTGACAACTTATGGAAATAAGTTGCCCATACATCTCTTTTCATGTTTTCTAGGTTGTTGGAGTTTCGTCGAATGGCTGCCCCATAGTAGTTTTGCAGGCAGTCAATTTCTGACTTTGTCAGCCTGCCTTTACCGCCAAGCAATTTTCCGTCAGACAAACGAACACCTTTTTTGTCTTTAGTAAGGCGGAGTAAACGAGACCCCATCCTCTTCTGCACATGCCCCACGCATTCAAGTTTTTTTATCACTACATCCTTTCCATAGGGTTCTTTTTTGCAGACTTCATTGAAACTTTTTGAATCTCCATCCCCGAGATAATTTACATAGCGGACTCCCCGAGTAGCCTCGGAACGTTGAAATATGGCCACCGCACCTTTAACTTCCATTCCACCACTTGATCCCTCAAAGTTTTTAGAGCAAGTGTGATCTTGACCTGGGCCTACACCTTTTGTACAGCCTTGACAGTACTTACTAAGGCATTCAATGTCAACAACTTTGCCTGTATCAACTGACGTTGCTGTAACAACCCCATTCAGAGATGTATGGCCCCTTTTTTGCCATGTTCCATCTAGGGCTACACTTAGATCTTTTTTCTCAATGCTTGCATTTTCCTCTACAGCCCCCTTGATAGCATTCCTCATGGAGCTTTCACATGCCTCTTCAATATATCTGCCTATTACTTTAGTATAGTTACCAAACCTTGTTGGTGGCTGAGGCAAGTTCATTACAGATGACAGTGTTTTGCCAGCTGCATTGCCTTTACCAATGGACCGTTCCATAGACATACCTGACATTTACTTCATAAAGTTTGTCCCTTGTCATTTTTGAGCTCATAGTTGAACTGGCAGATTGACACTCGACACACCTAGCTTCAATTGAAGTTGCCAATCCCCTTCTCTTGGTAGAATTTTCAGAGAGTTCAATACAGTTAGTACTGTCACAATCATTGCACTTTACAAATTTTTTTATCATCTTTGACAGAACTTCAAGGTCCACAATCACATTCACAGACGTAGGATCATTATTATGTATAGTAGGGACGTTAAAATTACCTAATTCAGCTGTGCCCAACTTGATTTTTGAGGCACTTGGACGAGATCTAGGAGAAGTGTCATCCACTTGTAGGTTAGGAATGTCCAGCACAGCCGGCGGTTCTGCATCATTGACAATAATCACACTTGGACTGTGCTGGTTTCCTTTGAACTTACGCTTAAAAAACACACGGTTTGTCCTTGGCATAATTAACCACCAAAAAGTACTTATTTATCGTTTAATTGAAACATAAACACTCGATCTAGGCATTCGCGCTCAAAACAACAACAAACCAAACCAAAAACTAACTGAAGTTGTGTGAAACTAGCTGCAGTCCAGCTTATTGGCATTTATTACCAGGTTAACCAACTCATAAAACTAAATTCCCCAAACATTACCAACTGCTGCAAAAAAGAACCAGATTTCTAGTTTGTGTGCAAATGAAGTTATTTTCGACTGAAAAGTCAAAATGGAGAGAATTAAAGGTGAATTCTTCGAAAATTAAGCGTCCCCTATTAAATAAATAAATAAATAAATTTTTATTTAGAGTCTACCCACTCAGTTAAGTTAATGATTATTAATGACAGTTATATAATGTTCGTCATAATACATGTTATATATTGCCGTTTTCAGAAAAGAGTGCTGATTTTTTGGGGACAAAAATTAAAAAACACAATTTTTTTCGACTGACCGATACTTTCTGGCCTAAGTGTTTATGCCCTAACATATGTATTTGGTAAGCCCTACCTGCAATGATGTACTATGGCGTCATGGTGACATACAGTATAATGTACACAACAGACAGAAAACCACACAGACACATAACACACAGACAGACAGATAACCTTAGTGTTGTGTGCCCTTAAACCCTAATAACTAACTAACTAACTAAAAACAAACAAACAAACATTGGAGCTAAATTTTTTGAGGGGTTTGTGAAATTATAAAAAATAATTATAAAATAAACATTATAAAAAATAATAATAAAATTATAATTATTGGATGAGCAAAGCAAAGACTTCAATTTCACTGACCCCTCAAAAAATTTAGCTCCAATGTTCTTTTTTTCCTTTTTTTTTTGGTTTTCTGTCTGTTTGTTCGCTCTCTACCGGGCAAACGGCATATGCGATCTTGATGAAAATTGGAGGGGACCTTCAAAATCTCTGAACTTAGACTTGGCACGTTTTTGGGTACAATCGAAGAAATATTTCTCATGAATATTGTACTTTTACGATTTTTTGTGCGATATTTTCGTGACATTTGGGCCGATTCTGACCAAACGGGTGGGGCTAGAACGTTCATATTTCACATGGTCATTAAGGTAATGGTGATGTATTGATTTATGAAAGAAAAAGTTGAAAAAAAATAGCCAGAATCCATATAATTAAAGGTTTAAACATAAGTTTTTTTTAGGTTTATAATAACAACTAACAAGTAACAATAGAAACTTGACAACAATCACCTACATTGCGTTCAAAAAGCACTTGATAAGTAAAGAGATCCCTCGCAAACTTAAAACTTACAAAAAAGCTCATCCATCAACGCGACTAAAAAAAGCGTTTGCGAAGCTTCCTAGTTGATAAATAGCAATTGTCGTAAAAGTTTGCTCCTTCCCATAACCTCTGGCTTTATAACGTACCCATGCTCTACCAACTGAGCTATCTGTCTTTTACTACATTGCTGTATATTGTGATTGTTGAGAGCTATGTTATAGATCAAACAGAAGATTGCCATGTTGTTGACATTACTGAAAGATAACATAGTTCTGAGCCAATCACCTCTCCGACTGGGGATCGAATCCAGATGCAGCCTGACCTATCATAACCGTCAACAATCACAATATTATTTAGCAATTTAGTAAAGATTTGTTGATGGCTCACTTGGCAGGGCATCGGTTTGTTCAGCCAGAGGTTCTGGATTCGATCCCCAGCCGGAGCAAACTTTCTCCCCAAATAAAATTTGTGTTGGATATACTGTCATGTTTGGAGTAGTTTCTACCCTTTTTACTGGTATTGCATGGACTGTTTCTTAAATCAAGTGATTTGGTGTCTTTTGTTGACAATACTGATTGAGACACTTCGTTAAACAAGTTAAATTATTATAATATGGTTGAAATGTGCTGAGTGGCGGTTACATAACTTAATTGGGAACATGACAGTTATTGTTTTAATAGAAGAGAATGCAGAGGTTTCAATAACACGAGGGGTTTGAGCACAACTCAACTTAAAGCCTTGGAGGGGGAAATGGGTCGGACTTAGGCCCTTGAGATGTATAGACTGAAGCCCTGGAGGGGGGAGGCCAAGAAGACTCTAGGGGAAGCTTCTTGGTGTCCGAGGTGTGATCTGATCGGGGAGTGACATTCTGACGAGCAAACCAACAAGTTGTCTTCAGGAGAAGAGTTGAATGTGTTTCGACAAGGGCAGTAATAACGTGGTGTATCAAATGGAGTTGGTCCCAGAGAACTAAAGGAGGATAATAAGAGAGCGAGTCAGGAGTGCCAGGAGTTGGGGTGAGACCGAGAGGCGGCAGCCGACCCAAGTGGCGAAGAGAGAAGACCAGGGACAAGTCATCAAGGGGTCCAGGATTGAGAAGTCGTCACTGACATACCAGGGTCCAAATGGAATAGAGTAAGCTAGATGATTTCGATACAGTAATGTCAGTAAAGTCAGGGGACACGAACTCACGTTCAGTCGGGTAAAATGCATGCACTCAGCTGATAGGCAAGAATAGGTTGTCAAATTGTTAAATACATGTGCTCCTTCTTTTTGTTGAAATAGTGTTCTTGTTTATGTTGAACCTCCTAATACATGTCCTGGAAATCACCCCATTATACCTATCGATCTCTGTCACCGTTGGGAAGATTAGTCTGTGTAACAAATAACAGCTACGTTCCCCAAAACAATAGTTACTTTGGTAAATAACATCTATACCAAAGGGCTAATCAACCTCTCAGCGTGACAATATTCTCGTATAATATACTACTAGGAAAACGCTAACGTCCCGCCGCGTTGATGGATGAGTTTTTTAAAGTTTTTAGTTTGCGTGGGATATCTTTACTTTTACAAGTGCTTTGTTTTGCTGCCTACGCATTGTAGGTGAATGTTGTCAAGTTTCTTTTGTTTCTTGTCAATTGGTTTTATTTACTTTTTCTTTCAAAAGGTACTACATCACCATAACCTTAATGTCCATGTATAATATGAACGTTGTAGCCCCACCTGTTTGGTCAGAATTGGCCCAAATGGCACGAAAATATCGCACAAAAAATAAAAAAACTTATATTAAAAGCTTTATTTCTATACATTCTGGCTAACTTTTTCAATTTTTTCTTTCAGAAAGCAATACATCACCATTACCCTAATGTCCATGTGAAATATGAACGTTGTAGCCCCACCCGTTTGGTCAGAATCGGCCCAAATGTCACGAAAATATCGCAATGAAAATCGAAAAATATCGTAAAAGTACGATATTCATGAGAAATATTTCTTCGATTGTACCCAAAAACGTAGCAAGTCTTAAGTTCAGAGATTTCGAAGGTCCCCTTCAATTTTCATCAAGATCGGATATGCCGTTTTCCCGGTAGAGAGCGAACAAACAGACAGAAAAAAAAAAGAAAAAAAACACCCGAGCTAAATTTTTTAGGGGTCAGTGAAATTGAAGTCTTCGCTCGCTACGCTCATCCAACTATTAATGTAAAATTACAAATGATACAATAACTATAGGTAACAGCTCTTTTGTTAACACTATGTAATCATTTTTTACAAGTAAATTTAAATAGAAGTAGATGTTTTGGATATAAATTTAAAAAATAAACAAATCAAGTAACTGCACTCCAACATGTGTATATATATATATGTTGTATCGGGTTTTGGGGTTTTCGTCCACGTGTAGTGTTTATTAGGTACATACCTTTTAAAACAACGTTTTGCCGGAATGTCCTCCAGCATCTTCAGGTTTTTTTGACAGGACCGGGCTTGCTTCTCTGCTTCCTCTCCGATGGGCGAGCACGGACTCTATCATCCTCTCTGTGGGTGCGCGCGCAGTCAGTTTGCACGGACTGGTTTGGCTGTGTTGCGTCATTGTTGTCATCTTGTTTCCTCTTCCTGCTTCTCGTGATGGGTCCGGAAAATATATCTTCAACCGCCCCCGGTGACGCAACGGTTTCCACGTGTTGTAGTAGGTTAGTTTGTCTTGTTGGATTGTCACTGGCACGTGTTTCTTTTTAAGGCAGAACTGGTATCCACGATGACGAAAGACTACGACTATCATTTTGTTTATTTAAACTCTCTGGTCTCTTTTCGATCTCAATCGCTTCTCTAATTATTCTTGGGTGAAGATATTCTATGCCTGCCAACACTTTCGAGCTGTCAAAATCTATCGTGTGTCCACGTTGTTTGACGTGTTGTGATAAGGCCGAGGTGTTATCTCCCTTTGAGACGGCTAAACGGTGTTCGGCGGCGATTTTTCAAAATTTAAGGGTGTTGCCCACGTAGAATTTTTGGGGATTTTTCTGGAGATAAATGAAAGCCCAATGAACGTATTACAAAAGAAATCAGCTTTCTAATAATTATTTCCGTCTCCAACCTTAATTTGCCTATACATCTTCCCCGTTGATCTGACCGCCTGCCAGAATTTTAATTCGAGTCAAGTTCGAGTTTAGTAAAATGTTCCGAGTATTCGAGTTCAATCGAGTTTATTTCAAAATGGAGAAAATTTATTTTCCATTCCAGTCTTGTGTACTGGGCCTCCACCTAGGCCTCAAACCAATTCTTCAGGCCTAGCCATGC
Organism: Sweltsa coloradensis; assembly: GCA_024449915.1. Classification (NCBI taxonomy): domain Eukaryota; kingdom Metazoa; phylum Arthropoda; class Insecta; order Plecoptera; family Chloroperlidae; genus Sweltsa; species Sweltsa coloradensis. Next base: position 7,363 of record JAMZAV010003174.1, read on the forward strand.
AAGTTAGAAATGTTTTTGGTTATAGAGACTTTAGCCTAAAACTAACCTTGGTGCTAGGTCAGGGCCTATATTGTACAGACCAAGGCCTAGTGCTAGGTACATTTTGGTATGTGGATGAAAGTTGTAGGCCTAGCAAGGGCCCAAGATCGGTAAAATATGCTTATCTTGGCCAGGGCCTAGAGCTAAAACTAAAATCTTAGCCACTACCTGTTGCCACTGTCACACTGTGTGTTGTTTGATTGTATACCTGCACTGTGACAAGCAGGTGGTTCGTCTTATGAATATTTCGAAATTGTATTTCATGCAAGGCCTATGCTTTAGAGAAGAAAAGAGGCCTCCTAAGCCTAGTTCGCCACATAATTTGTATGAATTCATCTGGCTCAGCTTCTTGCTAATTCACCATTTTGCTTACGTACCAAATAGCAGGTGACAAACAATACCCGGATAACCAAAGTGGTGATACACGGTGGGACGCGAGTGATTTTAGAAAAACTGACAGCCAATCAAAACTCGCATTGTGACGTATGGCTTAGTGCCAATTAATCTAGACATAGTTCAGCGGCCAATCATAATGAGTTTCACAAACAAGGAGTTCATCTATTGTGTATCACCAACTTGCGCGGTGCTGATATTCTAACTGAGGAATAACATAACTTCGGCGGGTCAGTAAATGAAAATGCCATTTTTACCCCGACACTGAACGTGACTCGTACTCGAAAATTCGGCACTTGCTTCTGTCCTAATTGAATTACTGAATAACGCTAACATAATACAGAGCGGCCTGCTCACTGAACATTTTTTCAAATCCTATCTGGGACATGAATATCTGCAAAGATATGTGAAAAAGTGACAATAATCATTAATTTCTGTGATGCAACTATGGAATTGGTTCATGTGTTACCGTCATAACCTACAAAGTAGCCAAATTCAGACCCGAATAAATTTGTCAAAAAATGACCGTTACTTTTTTTACACAATGCATCTATCTAGACCAAATATTTTTGGATTTTGATTCCCACTGTTGTTCTTCAACGGTGCTCAAACAAATTGGCACAAAAAAACAAAAAATCGATCGAAGAAAGTTCAGTTCTTCGGAAGAGGACATGGTTTCTGATCCCCTAATGGACCAGAATCCGGAAACTCTTCTGAGAAAATTAAATGGATGTAAATAGCAAGTCTTCACTCATCACCTACGCTTCTTGGATACCACACTCGTTGACAAACCACTCATTAGTATTTTTCAAACTTCAAAAAACCACCCACATTATAGCCAACTTTATCTCGTGGAATTGTCGAGGTTTCTACACAAACCGAGAAGAACTGCAGATCATTGTTAAAACCCGAAAACCCTTTAAAGTCATTCTATTTCGGAAACTTTTCTTTAAACTCACTGACACCCAAAATTCAAACACTAACAAATCCCGTCTCGATTTCACTGGTGGTGAGGGCACGGGGGGGTGTCGCATTATGGTACAGGGGACTTGTGCATGCCACTCATTTTAATATTAAAATTCTCGTCTTCAGTTTTTGCAGTTACAGACAGGAAACTCCTATCACTTTTGCTTATATCATACCGCCATCTTTCAACTTACTAGGGGGTTATGGAAGCAGTTTTGCCCCCCAAAACTCCGAGACCTTTTATATGGGGGCGTTTTTAAAATGTCCCATGTAGATGGGGCTCAACGACATCAGACCGTAGGGGCGAGTTGTGGAGTTTTTCGTGCAGAACGAAAACTTTTCCCTTTTAATTTCGGACCAGTTGCCACATTTCACTTCTTACACGGGAACCTTATCGGCAATAGTCTTGTGATGTGCACACCCATCCTGTCCTGACTTGGAGTTAATTACGTTGGATGATCTTTAACGTAGTGACCACTTTCCACTTGAGATACATTTTGCAAACAACCGACCAGTGTTCCGCCCAGAACAACGATGGAAATTACATCAAGCTGATTGGGGCAAATATCAAGACCTGAGTGAGTCTGCATTGCAAAAAGTAGACTTCACTCGTTTTCGTGATTCCAACGAACTTCTGGCTGAAGTTTGCCAATGTTTACTAGATGCAGCATCCGTTGCCATACCATTGACTGCCGGTAAACAGTGTCACCAACCTGTTCCATGGTGGAACGAAGAATGCGCAGACGCAATAAAAGCCCGGAAAAAAGCTTACAGACAATTCAATACATCCCCTACTTCTGAGAACTTGATAGCCTTCAAACGCCTGAAGGCCAAGGCCCGATATATCATTAAACAGAGTAAGAAGAATTCGTGGAGGGACTACGTCTCCACTATTACCCAACCGTACAAATTCCAGCACAGTGTGGAAGAAGATTAAGTCTATTTGCGGACGCCCAATGTCTTCTATTCCGGCCATCCTGAACAATGGTGCGCTTGTTACTTCACCGCATGACGTAGTGTCGGTGATTGCCAGTCACTTTGCTTCGGTGAGCAGCAACGCTCGCTATGATGCAGTTTTTTTTCAAGGGAAACAAAGAAGCGAACAACAACGGCTTACATTTGCTTCCGACAATACTGAATGTTACAATCGGCCTTTCACGTTATGGGAATTGCGCACTGCCATCAACTCCTTAAGGAAAACGGCCGCGGGCGAAGACAAGCTCCACAATGAAATGTTCATCCACCTGACTGACCAATCTCTTGAGATTATTCTGCTCTTCCTAAATTCGTTATGGTTATCGGACGGATTTCCTGACGCCTGGCGTAGGGCTATTTTAATTCCGCTTTTGAAACCAGGTAAAGACAAAACCTTACCCGGCTCTTATCGACCCATATCTCTAACTAGTTGCTTCTGCAAATTGTTTGAGAAGATGGTCAATAAGCGCCTGATGTGGCTATTGGAATCTCGTGGCTTGCTTACTAATGTTCAGTGTGGATTTCGACAGCGACGGAGTTCAATCGACCACCTCGTGCGTTTGGAAACCTTCATTCAAGAAGGTTATGTGGCTAAACAGCACGTAATAGGTGTACTCTTTGACATAGAGAAAGCATATGACACAACGTGGCGCTATGCCATACTACAACAACTTCACGAGTGGGATTTGAAAGGTCACTTGCCCAGGTTCATACAGAACTTTCTTCACGATAGAACATTTAAAGTACGGATAAACAACATTTTATCAGACCCATATGAACTGCAAACGAGAGTTCCTCAAGGATCTGTCCTTTCGGTTCCCCTGTTTGCAGTCGTAATAAACAGTGTCACCTCGTGCATACCTAAGTCCATCATGTCCTACTTATTCTTCGACGACTTGGGGATTTTCTATAGGTCGGTCAACATTTCCGTTGCCGAACGACATCTGCAGATTGCATTGAACAACATCGGTGATTGGGCCCGAGCACGTGGCACAAAATTTTCTGCCGATAAAACACAATGCATTCACTTTTGTTGCATTCGGAATATGCACGTAGATCCACGTCTTACCCTAAACGGTGTGCAACTTGAATTTAAACCACACGTCCCCGTTCTTGGCTTGGAGTTTGATACTAAACTAAATTGGAGATACCACGTCACTGAATTGCGCAAACGATGTACATTGAAATTAAATATCCTTAAAGTTCTTAGCAACACTTCATGGGGTGCAAACAGGACATGTCTTTTGCGAATATATGGTTCACTGGTTAGGTCCGTAATTTTACTATGCCTGTTGGGTCCTACTCGTCGGCTCGTGATTCCATCTTAAAACTTCTCGAAAACTGTCCACCACAGGTCCACAGTGGTCCCCGGGGCTGGCGCTGGGTGCATATCGGACGAGCCCCGTCCCTCAGCCTCTATGCTGAGGCAGGAAGACCTTCCTCGCAGAAAGAGGGAAATTACTTGTTGGGCAGATACGTATTGAAGATCCGGGCAATGCGAAACCCCACGCAACTCATGATGCTCTTTTTGATGAGAGATTGTCCGTCACTTCGATCCAAACCTTTGGCAAACCGTTCCAGCCGGATTACGTTGGGTAGACATCTTTTAGAATTTTAAATTTTGATGTACCCAATCTATTGAGTTTGTTTTAAACCGAAACCCTCCATGGCTATTTCCGGAACCTGAAATTCGTTTCGACCTTTGCAGATATAATAAGTCCACCACATCAGATGTAATTTTCCAACGTAGTTTTCAAGCTATTTGTCACAAATACCGTACCTTTAAATTCATTTTTACTGATGGATCTAAAACTGGCTCGATGGTTGGTTGCGCTTACTATTGTGGCGGCAGTAGTGTTGGTTTCAGACTTCATGACATGGGTTCTGTTTTTACTGCTGAAATGTATGCCATACGAGAAGCTTTGAGATATATTATGAAACAAAGATGTGGAAGCTTCATGGTATGTTCAGATAGTTTAAGTGCACTTCAGGCACTCCACGTCATGTTCCCCTACTCACCATCTAGTAATTGACATTCAGTTCTTCAGGGAGAAACTTCATGCGAGAGGCTAAAAAATCATGTTCTGCTGGGTCCCTGGTCATGTGGGTATCTCTGGCAACGAGAAGGCTGACTTGGCAGCCAAGGCTGCAACGCAAAAAGCTTCTACTGATTTTGACCTTGCAACATGTCCCTAACCCTATAGGGAGATCCCAACAGTGGCCCGGGCCCAGACTCAGTGGAGAAGGGGCGTGGCGACTGCAGGTGGGTGTCTTCGGAGTTTGGGCGCCACTTCGTTCTAAAATAAATTATTGGGAAGTCCCCAGAAGGAACGAAGAAGTTTCTACGAATACAGAGAAAGGCGAAGTATAATCATAAAGAAGTCAAGTTTTTTTGTAAGAAGTGAGTCCAGCGAAACCTTAAGGTCGCAGAGGAATAACGTGGGGGGGGTGGTACCCATTTGTACAAGAAACTGACGATAAGAGAGGAATATTAAATAAGCTGAATAATCAATCAACAAAAGAAACAGTTCAATCAAGCTATTACCAAGACACTCAATGGTTGCTTAAATAGTACACAAGTTATACATTAGCCACACTATTAGGGGGCCTACTTAGCCTAGAAAATATACCTTTTATACCCCTTTACAATATTAATGGGCCTACAAACCCTAGAAAATACCAGGTTATATACACTTCACAATAATAGTGGGGTTTAAACAAAGCCTAGAAAATATACGGGTTTTATACATTCAATTAATAACAACATTACCTGGGGACAGGAAAGGCTAGTATCCAAACTCAAAGTTAATGACCTCTGTTAGGCCTACAGGTCAATGCATGTCTCCTTGACACAAAATGGAGGCCACTTGACAGGAATTATGGCAATCTTAGGCCAAAAGTAATTGTAACGTTCTAGCTTTTTTTCCAAGCTCTACTGGGCCTCGAACCTTGGACCCAAAGGCAGTATTACCGTAGGAATATTATATTTACAAAATATTTACATACAAATCAGTGGTGTACCACCTCAATATTACTCAGGCTCCTAGGCCTCTGTAGTTCGGGAAACCCTTTTCCTGAACTTATCATCAGTCGAGCCACACGTAGGCCTAGATCCCGGGTCTTGAACCACAGATCCCCTTTCACACCGTTACCCCGTAAGGGTTCTATCGCAACAGAACCAACAGTCAGAACTGGACACTGTCAGCCTTCTGACGTACCTGTGTACAACATTGTTGGTCTGTCCGAACAAAGGAGAATAGTTAAACTGTCATATGGGGCAGCGGATATGTAAAGGCTAAGAGCGACACTACTCTAGCTTGACGCGCGCGCATATGGAGAAAATAAAACACCCTAATAAATAGTAAACTGTCATATGGAGCAGCTGATATGTAAATGCTAAGAGCTACACTACTCTAAACTTGAACACCCGTCGTAGGGACAAAACTTATAGGCCCAAATGGGCACACGGCAGCTACGGTCTTGAAACCGTAGCCCAAAAAGGAATCAAAAGTTCGTCTAGCACCCATGTACTAGGAAGAGTAAGCCGGGTGAGACTAGTATCAGGCAAAGGCCCTGATAACTAGTTAGAGAATTCTAGATAAGGTCTAAAGGGGTTTGGTAGGCCTAGGGCTTAGGCCTATGCTTGGCCTACAGATTTATAGTTTAACTAACACAGTCCACAAATGTCACTGGCTACATTACCACCACAGCCTGAAGCTCGACACGAGAAGAAACCTTGGTCTCCATCCTAGGTACATGGTAGGCCCTAGCTGTCTGGTTGGGTCTGCTTTGGCCCTAGGATTGGCCTATCGTTTCTCCACCTTCTGGAATCGCCGGGCGCTGAGGTGTGAAAACCTGGGGTAGGCCTAGCCTAGCACTGGACTAGACGGCGAAGAGACAAAGGGGGAGTTCTCTGGTCGGCCTAGGCCTAAGGTTGGCAATCCTTGCCACTATCCACAAGACGTGGACCCACGGGAAAAATCCTAAATTTGATAAAGAAAGAATACCCTAAGTCAAACGTTCGATAAGAACAGGACCAAGCCATCAAGCTTTGACATGACTCTAGGCCAGAGTGAAACGTAAAATGTACTCACCAACTTAATGGATTAAATAGGCTAACCAGCCATGCCCTGCACTAGCAAATCGAACCCACACATTGTGGCAGAACGATTTAGGAATGCAGGAATCAAGAGTCCTCACCCTAACGCGTTGCAAATCGAAAAGAAAACCTCAACTGTCAGCCAGTTCGAATCTCCAAACCGTCACAGCTCAACGTCATAGCTATCCCCGCGCCGATTTGCGTGCGCAGGCGCGCGCCCTCGGACGGGAAAACGTGGTACTGGCGGCTAGTAAGGCTGGGAGGTGGCACCCCTGGCAGCCAAGCTTGTAGGTAGGCTGCGAGCGCGGTTTTTTTCAAGCGTCACAACCTCGTACCTGTTCCTGATGTCCACAGTGGGTTCAAGAACCATATGTTGAAATTAGGTCAGGATTGTTGGAATGCTTTGCAGAATAATAAGCTGCGTCGTGTGATGCCCTGTCTTTCATTGAAGGTGCGACCACCCCCTTCTTCCATTCTTTCTCGTCGTGAGGAGGTTGTATTGGCGCGAGTACAAATAGGGCACACACACCTCACCCATGCCTATCTTTTTACCAGAGATAAGATTGCTCCGATTTGCGACACGTGTGATGTGTTGCTATCCGTTCATCATTTGAAGACTGACTGCTCTAAGTATGATGGGTTGAGACTCCAATTGAATTTAAATCTATCATATGAAGAACTTTTGTCTTATGAAAACAGTGAAAAACTCATCACATTTCTTACCCTTAGCAATCTGATCGACAAACTTTGACAGTTCATATAAAAATAAAAAAATCCATGAAGCATGTTGACTTGCTATTCATTATGACGACGTGGCAACGTTTTCTTGATTATGATTATGATTTGGTAATTTGGCATTTTCTACATATGAAAACTTTAGCATGTATACCTTTTCCCGATTTGGCTGTCTACAGATATATCGACCTTGGCAATTCTTTTCATGACAATGATTTGAAAAACACATTTAACCTTATTAACCGTACTTTACATTTTTACATTCATACACAGTTAACTAAATATCTTGGAGGCGCGAATAATCTTTGCCGTTGAAGCGCCCTTAAACTTCTTATACTAATACTAATACTCTCTTCCTTTATTTCTCGCTCTTTTAAGCTGCACATATTTTATCTTTTTGTCTGACAGTGTGATAAGCTTGCCGTTAGCTATTATTGCTGGTGTGGAGCAATATGGAGTGGTTGATGGTGCAGACCACGAAGTCCACGTTATATGTGATAGTACCGCCACCATGTTAAACGGCGCTTATAATTGCTTTGCTGGGCTGGTCTTGGTTCTCAATTTTGTGTAGGGTTTGTTGGACATGTAGGCTTAGCCCTATAGATTCTTGCACTTACATCAATTTCTTCCTCCATTGGTCTTTATCCCCGTCTTGGTTTTCACCTTCATTCACACCTTTAGAAATAAATTACATTTAATTTCGTTTATGACTAGGCCTAGGCATGAGCCTAGCCAAGAGTTTTAATTTACTACAGAGAATATTTTAGTAAGTGACACCAAGTATGGATTCACTTTAACAATAGTACATTATACAGGACAGGTGTTGTACATAAATAAAACACTAATATACAGAATATATTATTGCACCAGCTGTATGTTCGCGCCACGAATATTGTGGCCGAATAACTTCCAGCCTGGAGATGCAACATAACAATACGTTGACATGTGAATAGATTAACTCGACAAGGGTACATTAGAGCACTCGGTAGAATGGCATATAACAACGGCTCATCTCTTGTATCACCTCGTTGGGTTGATTGTGGTCGCCTTGCCCGCCTGGCTCGGGTAGGCTGTCTGGTCGGTTGTCCCCTTCCCCACCTAGCTCGGGTAGGCAGTCTGGTCGGTTGTCGCCTTGCCTACCTAGCTCGGCTAGGCAGTCTGGTCGGTTGTTGCCTTGCCCACCTAGCTCGGATAGGCAGTCTGGTCGGTTGTCGCCTTGCCCACCTGGCTCGGGTAGGCAGTCCCGGTGCCCAGTGGATGCGCCTATTTAGGTGCGGGGGTCTCATCCTCATCATGGCTAGAGCCGTCGGTAACGCCACCATCCGGCGTCCTATTGTATGTACTGACGGTGTCCCGTGACGTGCTCGACGTATATGTCGCGGGACCACCGCACAGAGTCGCTGGTCATAAGCTTTCGCATCGTGGCTTTGATCTTAGCCAAGAGGCCGAGAAGCAATTTTACGTATGAGTAAAGTCTTCGTCTTGTGTTAAGACTTATTTATTATTATTATTATTTCAAATTTAAGTCTTTCGCGGCCCGGTAAATAATTAACACAATTAACTGGTCGGGACATTTCACCGCGTCGATTCTGCTTTTAAGTAAGTGGATAAGTGTGGATTGGTTTATATAGGCCAAACATGCAGGACAGTAGGAACAAGATTGAAAGAACATAAAGCTCACTGTAGGCATGCTCGAGAAGAACAGTCGGCGGTTGCTAAACATGCTTGTGAAAATGCTAGCAATCCAAGACATGAAATTCTGTTTGATAGTGCCACAATAGTTTGCAAAGAGCCTCGGTTACTACCAAGATTGGTTAGAGAGTCCATTGAAATAGCTAAAACACCAACAATTTTAATGGTGATGTTGGGTTTAAGCTGAGCGGGTCGTGGGCGCCCATAGTAAAACTGATTCAAGACAACTCCAACGCTGGCCGTATCGTAAATAAACGCATTATCCCCGAGATCTTACTCCCGGTTTCGAATGCAGGCCTTCTCGTCCTCCCTGTCCCGGAACTGGATCAGCCCCAAGAAAGTGGAGTTCGACGGAGTGATAGGATACGCACCAGAAATTCTCAAATGTGATGTTGATCTGGTTGTGAAAAAGACTTCATTAGAATGTAATGCAATTTTATAGAAGGCGGAGCCTGATCATGGTAACTGTTTGTTTTGTTGTTGTTATTTTGTTTTTCTATGGGAAGCCTTGTCTTGGCTTATATTTTTGTAAGTTTTTAATTTTATTTCTTGTTTTCTGAGGATAGCCCACACAGTTGGGCTGAAACGTCAAACGCAATAAAAGCAGAATCGACGCGGCGAAATGTCCCGACCAGTTAATTGTGTTAATTATTATTATTATTATTATTATTATTATTATTATTATTATTATTATTATTATTATTATTATTATTATTATTATTATCATCATTATTTATTAATGTTTGCAAGTGGTAAATTTTGTTTTCTGCGCAAAGTTTTTCTGAATAGCTTAAGCCTCAGGGAAGATTTTGCGAGAAAATAGTTGAAATCCATGTAGGATAAGGTTACTAAAGAGAGAAGAGAAGTTACGATTACGGACATCGTCAAGTCAAGGCGTCATAGCACGTGCAGAAAGAAACAGACCAGTGCTAGGGAAACTGAAAAACTGATAGCTGGCATATATAATCGATTGAGAAGTCAGGTAAACCGGCGGCAGGAGATTAAAGTGAGCAACAAATTGGCTAAATAAGAGTAATATTTTGACTCAACTGGCATACTGAGCTAGTAGTAGTAACTAGTATTCTATCCGATTCTATGGTTCGGCTAATGCGATTTCTCCGTTCAACGATCGGCCACCGTTCGCGTTCGACATATAGTAGGGCCTACGTGAAGTGTTTTCTCGACAACCCACACGAGGCGTCTGAAGTGAGTGAATGGATTATACAGCCGTTCATCTGTATATAGCGCCGACATGAATACATTTTACAGGTTAGAAGCACTGAGGTACTTACGTGGAGATCTTATGCATACCTTTCCGTCCGCCATTTTCTTACGTCCCTAATCAGCGGCAGATTCAAAAGAACTAAACATAATAGATTCGTTCACCTGTGTCACTGGCCTGTGTTTATCAGTTTATTTAGTGTAACACTGCAGTAAACACTATTCCCAGGCATCCTGAGTGACCCTGATAGTAGACCACTGTATTGTAGGTCTACTAGTCAACATAATCTCAAAATAAGCTTGCCACAAATCGCCATCTTGACGTTCAAATTTACATCTAAACGGCGGTGCAATCGCAATATAATCGAGGGACGTCGATAATAGGCCCATCGGGTTAGGCCTTGTAGACCCATCGCTTAAGGCCCATGTAGGCTTTAAGGTTACAGTATAGCATGCGCCCTCCACGTAAGTATATAGAGATCAGTGGTTAGTAGTTGCATCCTCCTGATCGCACTCCAGGCTACGAGATAGACCTACACTGAGAAGTTATTTTACCATAATATTGCTGAAATAAAGGAATTATTAAGCAAATTAGCCAAATGTTCATGTGCTATTGAGACAACTAGTTATTTGCATAACATTTTGTTGTCAAGCTATACTTCTCATGTAGCGTCTTCGATAATTCAAATTATGAAGAACCGTTAAGACCAGCTGACCTGTATATGTAGATCAGTTGAACTGTATATGCACGCCGTGAGAGGAGAAGATGTTTCTCGAAATGATCTAGAGTCGGAGTTATGTTAGTTCAAGGTTGGACTAGCTGCATGATGAAGGGGGTTGCGAGGGGTGAAGGTGTAGCAAAATCTTAGGTGGAATATCTCTACATAGTTGGAGGGGAGGCGAGCAGATCACGTGACTCGTCATCGTAATAAAAGAAGAGAATAAAAGATGTGGGGGCTCGGTAGAAGAAGGTAGGGAGACGTGTGAGAGAAGTAATTAGGACACAGTTCAAGTGATGGGGGATAGTTGAATTGTCATCCAAAGTATGGTGCGCGTTTAGGTCTTTTTTTGGCTCCCTAGCCTCGAGGGGGAGTAATGTGATTGTGTTGCACCGTATCAAATCGTCTGTTATAAAAGTGATTTTACTGTTTGTGTGAGTGTAATTTTCCGGCATTTAAAGTGTTATCAACGTATTAATTCGTGTCGCCTGTGCATATTTGCATATTTAATTGATTTCCAACATCGAGTGTTTCATCTGCCCATATTTTTGCCGATCTGTAGTTGTGACAAGCCATATGTCACCTGTGCATATTTGCATATTTTAAACCATCTACTCTACTGAAGTCAGGACTATTATTTACATAGTGGAACCGTTGAGTGACTAATATATAGCTAGAGTCGTAACGGCCTATGCTGAGTGTCTACGGAAAAATTTGCCTCCGCTCATGTAGTACATTGCCAACATGCTAGGCAGCGTGCCCGACAGCTCGAGCGAAGCTACAGCTACCTAGCAGCAATCGGAGTAACTTCGTAGGCCCCTAGTGGAGAACCGGATGTCAATTTAAATTAGAACGCGCGGAAATATTTTAACATAAGATACATTGATACAAGCATTTCGTTTGTAGGTTTCGCGATTAATATTATTATACATACAAATAAACTTGTTTTCGAGTGTAAAATAGAAATGAATATGTCATATATTGTTTGTTTTATATATTTTAACATAAAATATTATGTATTCATATTTGAAACTTCTAAAAGTTTAAATTCTCTAAACTGTCATGGTAATAAAGTTATTTTGCAGCTGCATGGCATTGTTCTAGGAAGGCCATGCTTATAAGGAAGTGTATTAAAAGGAAATATACTAGGAAGCTTCGCAAACGCTTTTTCAGGCGCGTTGTTGGATGAGCGTAATTTTTTTAACGAAAAAAGCGTAAAATTGCGATTTTCATGATAAATTATTTTTGATTGCGCTCAAATTTCACACCAATATATTAATTTATAAAATAAAGGTTCTGTATAAAAATCGTTACAATCGGATAAAGCATGTAGGTGTTATAAGTCGAAGAAATTTTATAATAAAAAAATAAAAACGTAAAATTGCGATTTTCATAAAAAAATATTTTTTGAATGCGCTCAAATTTCCACACGAATATATTAATTCATGAAATTAAGGTTCTGTGAAAAAATCATTACAATTGGATAAAGCATGTAGGTGTTATAAGTCGAAGAAAGTTTAAAAAAACAAAAAAAACACGTAAAATTGCGATTTTCATGAGAAATAATTTTTTAATTGCGCGTTCTGCTGCGCGTTCAAAACTGAACGTGCAATGAAACAACTACTTATTTCCTTGATTACTGCACTAATTAGAAACTTGAATCAGTGAGTATCACCCAAATATGAACAACACTGGTCAAAATACTAATAATTATAGAACTGTCAACGTCACTCGCACCGGGTACCGGCAACGTTAACTATTATTGGTTCACTTTACGGTTTGGAACAAGTTTTGTTTTCTGACTCATCAACCCGTGAACCAAACGATTAAATTAATATCATGCTGTCGCCGACAAACTCAATCTCTTCAAACTCCACTCATACTCAGACTTAAGTCCTGTTATCGGTTAAAATAACAATGTACAATGTTTTTATCTATATTTCGTAAATCTTTGGAAATTTTACTAAAACTAAAAGCATATTGTATTTCAATTTAATGATCGCCTGCCACCCTGGCGCGAGTATTAGCATTGTGATTTACAATTTCTTTACCCCCTTTGGGCCCGGTGTAGAATTGACCCAGAGCATGGCTCTGCTAATCGTACAAGTCGATTCAAGAAAAGAAGTCCACCTCGCAAACATCAGCTAGTAAGAGCCCGAAAAAATCACCAAATCTATTTATTTTTTTTAACTTTTAAAAATATTTTTTAAAAAAGTTATGTTCATAAAATCAAATTGACAGGTTAAGTTTACAAAGGCTATGCAAATTGCGCTATCAGATCATAATAAAATATTATCAACATTTAAAATAATTGTCTTTTTCACGAGCTTGGTAAATTTCCACAAATTACCCGCTTGGTGGCGCATTCCAGAATAAATACCTCTGCATTCCGCGTCAAAACCTGGTTTGCACGAGCTCATCCATCAGTCTTCAAATTGTGGGAGGAGGGGATTCTTCGGCGAGCATTCAACCATCGTCATCACAATTCTAGGAATCATATTATTATCATGTTGTTTTGTCTTCACCAGCAGGTTCGGAAAGGCCTCACATTTGCACACACTGTTGTGCCACTTTTCACATAATCATTCATGCAAAGTTCATATTATTTATCTATACTTAATTACAAGATAAAAGTACCCTACAACACTGTATGTTTACTGAAATGTTCCACTGTTTTTATTACGTTTTATGTTTTTATAATATGATTTTAAATTTATTATCTTTGTACCTCAATGTAAATGGCAGCAATGCTGTACTTGAGTGAAGGAATAAATAAATAAAGAAGATAAAGAAGTATTTTATAAGGTAGGACATAAAGGAGGTAGCGATATAGTAAATTAATAATCTAATTTAGCAAGAGCTACAGAGCCGTCAAATTATCACATGCTAATCATCAGAATAGAATATGAGGAGACTATACACAATTAATAAGATATGGATATTGACAGATTGTTTACGAAATAAGGATAATTATGACAATATCCTACTCGGTGGTTAATGGGCCAACAACTTCAACATTGCAATTTACATTGTTTGTATCTTCTTTCTCATTGTGACAATATTTTTATAAACAATATTATTGATCTTCTTGAGAATGGATTTGTTTCACATAACAACGTCACATTGTGAGGTCCAGGAATTTGCGTTGGCATGAAATCTGTGCATTTCATCAGGTTTCACAGACAAGAGTAAAGGTAAATTCTCGGAACACTCGCAAGCCGGAGCGGAAGTAATTAAAATAAGGGTCTTGCTCAGGTACTGGGACAATAAATTTACAAAAAAATCTCTACTGTCTGTGCATCGATTTTACTCAAAGCGAACCGTTTTATTCAAATCTAACGATTATTTTACTTTTGGTGGATTGGACCGGTTTGGACTTTGCTGGCAATCTATATTATGCTGTCAACAGAAGTAGTATTTTTCTTTGTACAAAAAGAATACTAACCCAGAGAAAAAATACGATTGCAATACAATTTCGCAAATAATTTATATATTTCACTGTAACGATATGTTTTAGAATGAGCCTGACCTATTTCCCCGAGCATAACGCTTTTTTATAATCAAGGCACAAACAAATGACAAAGAGGTCTGGCTCAATCAAAATATTTTTTTGAACAAAAGATCGCGAAAAATTAATTTAAAATAATATAACCATAACTCACTAAATACCTCAAATAATACTATGTTTTAATTTAATGAACACTGTTTAAAATATTCAATGGAATATATTCCCGGTGATTATGTGTGCAGACAGTCGCGTAGGAAGATGGTTTGGTGATGGGTACCCCCCCCCCCCTTTCCAGTGTACCCCACACTGTCACCACCACAGAGTACATCACAACGATACACAACACTGAGAAAATAATTATACAGTCAGAATACTAGAGTGTTGTATGTGGAAGAAAAAATCTCATAATACTCATGCCAATGATGGTAATTGCACTTTTGAGGGCGCGTATGCCCTGTTGCAATGTGTTCATAAAATATAATTTCCCCCTCGCCCAATCACTTCGTTACAAAGCATGACCACGTATGACGTATCACGTAAAAGACATAGAGGAAAGAGGACATTTTCTCTCAATCATCGTGATAATATAAGCAAGTCCTCGGAAGACAAGAGAAGCATCGTTTAGTCAAGCGATCAGTATAACTATAATGCGCGGTTGCATTACAATTAATTATACTTAGCATTTGGCAACGGCGGAGTAGAAACCGAGCCTGCGCACGTCTCTGTTTCTGAGGATTCCAGACCATTGTAAGAAGGTAGGCATACTTTTGTCCTACGGCACAGGTCAAGCCTCACATTCACAAACCAAATCTTTGGACCAAATTAATAAATTACGAATTATGCAATTACTACGAACTGAGAAAACTACTGGTACCGTAATTATTCTATTATGCATACTACTTTTAACAAAATAATGGAAATATGTAAAAGAACTTAATTCATAATTTGATTGATTTTTGATTGGATATTGCTTAACGTCTCATATTTATGCTAAAAATTTTAGACGAACTTGAACTTTTTAAAAATTTTAGGTTTTAAAATAACTTCAACTTTGAAAAAGTTCTTTATTTGAGCTGTGAACTGAACGTTTAGAAAGTTCATTTTAAAAAATGAACTGTCCCAAATCTGGGTTGGGGGGGGGGTCTAGTGGGTTATGTTTTACACAAACTTGAAGCCGGTAACGTATAAATCGTATTCGTTGATACAAATCAGATTTTCGAAACGGACGGGGAGAAGAGACATTGGCAATTATGTGTTACCTCTTGTCTGTGAAACATGATGAAATGCATAGAATTCATGCCAACGGCCGATTCCTGGACCTGCTCACAGTTTAACTTGCTTGTTATGCAAAACAAATCCGTCCCTGAAGATCAAGAATTTTTCATAATTGTCTACAATAATATTGTCACAGTGAGTAAGAAGATACAAACAATGAAAATTACAATGTTACTGCTGGCCAAGATTGACATAACATTGGTCGACTCCTCATATTCTAATGATTTTCACGTTATAATTTGACAGCTCTGGCACTCTTGCCAAATTAAATTATAACTTTATTATATCGTTACGTTATTTCTTGAATGAGCGTAGCGAGCGTAGCGAGCGAAGCGAAGATTCCATTTCACTACACTGGAAAAAAACATCCGGAAATTTTTTCTTCTTTCTTTCTTTCTTTCTTTCTTTCTGTTTGTATTATTGTGTGTCTGATAGCACTATTTCGGCTAAACCAATACTCCAATTGCGATAAAATTTTATTGAGGCCTTCGAAATCTCTGAACCAAGAACTGCCACGTTTTTGAGCGCAATCGGAAAATTATTTCTCATGTAAATCGTAATTTTACGAATTTTTTCGATTTTTAAAAAAATTCTTCGACTTATAACACCTATATCCGAATGTAATGATTTTTTCACAGAACCTTTATTTCATGAATTTATATATTCGTGTGGAATTCGAGCGCAATAAAAAAATTATTTCTCGTGAAAATTGCAATTTTACGTGTTTTTTTTTTTTAAACTTTCTTCGACTTAACACCTACATGCTTAATCCAATTGTAATGATTTTTCACAGAACCTTAATTTCATGAATTCATATATTCGTGTGAAATTTGAGGGCATTCAAAAAATATTTTTTTATGAAAATCGCAATTTTACGTTTTTATATTTTTTTATTTTACATTTCTTTGACTTATAACACCTACATGCTTTATCCGATTGTAACGATTTTTATACAGAACCTTTATTATATAAATTAATATATTGGTGTGAAATTTGAGCGCAATCAAAAATAATTTCTCATGAAAATCGCAATTTTACGCTTTTTTCGTTAAAAAAAATTACGCTCATCCAACAACGCGCCTGAAAACGCGTTTGCGAAGCTTCCTAGTATATTTCCTTTTAATACACTTCCTTATAAGCATGGCCTTCCTAGAACAATGCCATGCAGCTGCAAAATAACTTTATTACCATGACAGTTTAGAGAATTTAAACTTTTAGAAGTTTCAAATATAAATACATAATATTTTATGTTAAAATGTATAAAACAAACAATATATGACATATTCATTTGTATTTTACACTCGAAAACAAGTTTATTTGTATGTATAATAATATTAATCGCGAAACCTACAAACGAAATGCTTGTATCAATGTATCTTATGTTAAAATATTTCCGCGCGATCTAATTTAAATTGACATCCGGTTCTCCACTAGGGGCCTACGAAGTTACTCCGATTGCTGCTAGGTAGCTGTAGCTTCGCTCGAGCTGTCGGGCACGCTGCCTAGCATGTCGGCAATGTACTACATGAGCGGAGGAAAATTTTTCCGTAGACACTCAGCATAGGCTGTTACGACTCTAGCTATATATTAGTCACTCAACAGTGGAACTGTCTAAGCGGGCAATAGGACATTCTTTCGAGGCGTGTTTTGCGGACGGAATGTTTTCGCAGTGAGGCGCTCCGGTAGTGGTCCAGTGAGTGGCTGTTCTGCGCAGATAGTGTTCCCCCCAACCGCCAGCTGATCGAGTTGGCTCGCACTGAATAAAAGTATTACGTCAAACTATTCACTAATCAACCGGATAAATGATGAGTACAACCTTATTATATCATAATTAGAATTCTTTAAAACTCAGATTTCTTTACTTAAAGTCAATTCATTTTTTATTAAAATATATAATAAAATTTTGGAGGGTACCAGCTGATGTATAGGCAGGTGGAATAGCCAAATGGGAATTAGTTAGCACATTATATTAGAACGGATCCTTAGGCAGGTAGATTGCTTAATTAATTGTCTGTATTGATTGCTTACAATATACCTAATCTGAATGGAAATCATTCCTATGCTTGTAACTTAGGAGATTTGATCCATTTTATTCCTTGCTTTTAACGTTAAGTTTATTTTTCAGCTTTTAAAAATTAATTAATTAATTAATATATTTTTTTTAAATTAGAGTTATTGTGTTCTACCGACATTTTGAGTTACCTTTTAGTAAATTTGCAAGTATGTTTTGATATATATGTGACATTTCACTTACCATCCTTACCTCGGCTAGCTCAACGTCGGCTTGGAGAGTACAAGATGTGATTGAAATTGATGAATTGTTAAAAGAAATAAAATGATTATTGTACTTATAAAGGTTAATTAAAATTAGGTGAATGTTGTAGAGAAATAAGGTGATTAATAAGATTGATATTGTTATATTGATTGATTGATTGTCGTCTTTATTGATGGCGGCATTAAGGCCTGTTAGGCCTTCTCTTCCATCCAACCATTTTATAATTACAACACAAATCACATTTGCATAAATCTAAACATTACATATTACACTAAGCACTATAAATACACTGCACTGAGTTGGGCAAATACTTAGAAAGATTACATTAAGTAGAAGTAATGTGCAAGTAAAGTTAATAAGCTATTCATCATAGAAACTAGATAAATTAAATTACAAGTAATGTATTAGTATTGTATAGTTTGTATAAAGTAGGCAATAGTATGATTTAAAATTTTCTTAGTACGTAATTATAATTTGATTGTACAATTAATTACGTTAAGCCTATATATTTATGTGATGATTTGCAAAAGCCATTCATTCTTCTCATTCATACAATCACGTTTCATATAATAATATTATGGAGGTACATACATATAATGTTTCAATTGTCTTTGTTTTGCGACATGGTGAGTTTTATTTGATATAAGTATGGATGTTTGACGGGTTGCTGATTTAGTTTATATTTAGTTGTTATGTAAGTAATGTTTATAGGTTTCGTTTTTAAATGAATGGTAACTTTGGTGATACTTATCTCTGAGTTGTTGATATGAGAGTTTACTTAAACATACATACAGGTTATAAAAACAAGGCAGGTACCGACATCTGTAATCCCTATATGGCCATATAAGAAATTCAAAATTAACGATACCTGTTCTGTACCTGTAGGCCCCGACGCAATCGACGAGTGAGCGATAACCAACCAAAGATCGATATTTTTAATCGGAAATAGCAATCAGTGGTATGATGGACAGTGCCAACACCCGCGGATCAACGCCAGAATCAACAAGGCCGATTCAGAACAACTCTGAATTTATTATGTGCTTCGTTGCTAGGACGGTTCCAAAGTCACCGTTTACAAACTCCTAAGACACGAACTGATGAACTTTTTAACTTCCAAATCAGAAGTTAAAAAACTTTGGACATTGACGGGAATCGAACCCTGGACCTTCTGCATTGGAAGCAGATACGCTAACAACAAGACCAACGAACCATATGCATATGCATTCGCTTGTAACTATTTCTGACCAGCACAGGCCTGTCCACCCCTTGTCACCCCGCGTCATCCGTTACGTCCCTCCCATCGTCTCGATTAGCCAAGTTAAGCAATATCCAATCAATAAATCCAATAAATAGTCGCGCATGGTCTTTTAGACCGCATTAACTATCCTTAGCAAAACTACCACTTTGATTATTTGATATTATTGTTACATGTACGATACGCTGATTAGGATACTACACATTCTCTTCACAAAAGTATTTTGGGAAGGTACATGAAGTTTCAGTACTTGCAAATGCGTACAGTAAAAATGCCAGCAGTAGATAAAAAAGTCTGTCAAACAGACCGCATGCGACTTCTCTTAGGGTTATAAGAACGTGTAAACATTCCTGGACATTTGAGTGCTTTTCTTGGGCCATCAAATTCCAACTCGCAACCTTCTCGTGGTTTGGCCCGTGATTAGGGGAGTTTTTCTCCCTGAAACTAATGGCGAGCTCTGGGTCGTCGTCGGGGAACTTTCCCCTTCCCTTTGACTACCTCCCTGACGGCGACGACCATGACAACTCAGACGGATGATGACACAGACCGAGACGACCACGACGTGGGGGAACCCCTGCCCTCCCCATACGCTTGTGGCTGGTTCTGACCAGCACAGGCCTGTCCACCCCTTGTCCCCCCGCGTCATCCCTTACGTCCCTCCCTTCGTCTCGATTAGCCAAGTTGCATAAATATGAGACGTTAAGCAATATCCAATCAATCAATCAATCAAAAAATCTTTGGGACGCCGGGTCAGGAATTGTATTGTGAATTGTGTTGTATAGGCCTACTCTTGTGAATGACTTTGACTGTATGTCGGCACATGACTTGAATTCCCTGCACCGAAATAATGTGGGAAATTGTTCATAGGATGGGAGAAGGTTTGTGGTACTGGTAAGACTTCTGCTGTGAAAAAGTAGTAGCAGTTCTTATTCCATTACTCTTGACATGATTCGTAGAGGGTTGTTTTAGGTTATCAACAATGGAAGTGGAACTTAGTAGCTTCCCCATTACTATATTGAGGTTAATTCAATGCATAATAAATAATAATGGTAGGTAATTTAGGTACCTACTATTAAATTAAATATGTAGGAAGGCCGATATGATTTAAAAGTTAGATATGGAGTCAAGATATACATTTACTTTCATGACAATGACAATTTGTAGGCCTACATATGGTAGTATAATATTTTATATTAACGGTACCGTGCAGCTTTGTCGTACTTGGCAATGGATTTGCGTCACACGCCACGATTCGTGTGTCATTAAAGTGACGCTTCTTCGTTCGATTTGTAACTTCCACCTCGGAATTAAGGTCCGAGGAATCAGCGAACTCCACCTTTCCCAGCTTCCTTCAGCGTTCGTGATAGTCCGCTAAAAATATTAATCGTATTTGTTTCGGGCCTTCAAATTCCAACTCGACACCTTCAACTTCGCTTAGAGGGGCGAATCGTGTCGGACGGTCCGTCTCTCTGCACAGCTGCAAGGCGGCATTTCCATGCCGTCTACAGTGCCATGCCCGTCGTCATCGAAGAGGAATCTCCGTTGTACGAGTCCTTGCCAACACTCTCTCGTCTTCAACGTGAGAGTCTCGATCGCCCTTTCCTCCACCAAGAACTCACAGAAGCACTGGGCTCCTTGAACAAAGGTAAGGCCCCCGGCATAGACGGTCTCACTTCGGAGTTCTACTCGTTCTTCTGGAGTGAGCTGTCGGACCCGTTCAGGGAAGTGCTGGAGTGCTCTCTGGAGTTGGGCAGCCTCCAAAAGTCGGCTCAGAAGTCCGTCCTGACTCTCCTGCCGAAATCAGGAGACAGGATGGACATCAAGAACTGGCGTCCCATCTCCCTACTCACTGTGGACTACAAGATCCTGGCCCGCGCCCTGGCAACGCGCCTGAGTGAAGTAGTAGGCTCCCTGGTCCATCCTGACCAGGGGTACTGCATTCCCGGGAGGACGATCTTTGATAGTCTCCACCTGCACAGGGACGTCTTGGAATACGCCAACGCAGAGGGAGTGCCCCTGGCAATTCTGTCCCTGGATCAACAGGGAGCGTTCGACAGGGTCAACCACGACTATCTCTTTCACCTTCTCCGTACCTATGGGTTCGGAGAGTCGTTCGTGAGTACCCTGCGAACGCTCTACGCCGGCGCCACGTGCCATGTGCGGGTAGGGTGTTGCCTCACGGCACCCTTTGCTTTTGGCCGTGGTATAAGGCAGGGTTGTCCGCTGTCGGGGCTACTCTTCTCTCTGGCTGCCGAACCGTTCCTCAGACTTTGCAGGTCGAGTCTCCAGGGATTTGTTCTCCCCGGTCAACCTGAACGCAGGCTCGTTATTTCTGGCTACGCCGATGACTTCTCGGCATTTATTGCCGACGACGGAGACTTCGTCCGTCTCCGAGAAGTGTACGACGTCTATGCCGCACAGTCCGGAGCGCAGCTCAATGCCGAGAAATCGACAGGCCTGTGGTCGGGCAGTTGGACAGGACGTATGGACACCCCTCTCGACTTCGCTTGGTCGAGCGAAGGTGCTAAAATCCTGGGTGTTGTTCTGGGGAACACGCCAGCTGTAGTGGCTGGGAGCCTGGAGGAACTGCTCGTTAAGTTCCGCGCTGCAATCCTCAGGTGGCGTTTTAGGGCGTCGGCCATGTCGCTTCGTGGTCGCGTCCTGGTTGCCAACCAGTTCCTAGCTCCAAGGCTGTGGTACACGTTCCAGATTGTACCTCCTCCAGTTCTGCCCAAGGCGGGAGAACTGGCAAACTTCGAACTTCGTATGGGCGGGCAGGAGGCACTGGACTCGTTTACGAGAACTCTGCGCTCCTGTCCATCTGGGAGGACTTGGACTTGTTCACCTTCCGTCCAAGGTGGCCATGTTCCGGGTGTTGTTTGCTCACCGATTTTTGACCAACTTGGACGACCATCCTTGTCACGCCATGACCCGCCACTTCCTCGGAAAGTACCGACGTCTGGGTCTTGGGTGGCAAGTCTTGTTTCACCCCCTTATCGGTGGGCCTGCAGCCCGGAGCACGTCCGAGTTCCTTCGCACGGTTCTGGTTGCTTGGTTCTCCCTGCAACCAAAGCCAAGAAACTTCCCCTCTACTGTCTGGGGCCTGCGTGACATCCCTCTCACGCTGACCTCACTGATCCCTAACAGCGACCACCCCGTTTATTCCATCCTGGTCTTCACTGGGATGTAGGACGTTCGGTGACCTACTCGTCGGTGATGAGTGGGTAGACGTGGACTCACTAGAGGGCTTCGACAATCTGCCTCGTCGTACACGCGAAGCCCTGAGGATCAACGGGAACAGGATCCGGGCTTTTTGTGACCTCCGCTTTCGTGGGGTCAAGGAGATTCCGGGTCCTGAACCCTGGCCACCATCGCTCTTCTACCGTCGCCCGCTCTCTGGCATGTGGGTCCCTCTATTTCCCGTGACCAACAGGCGGACCATCCTGCTTGACATCATGGTGAAGGGGCTCGGCATAGACGGTTCCGCAGAGGGTCAATGGTCCAATGACCGCATCAACTGGAAAGGCCTAGCCCGCCCGCCATCCTTGGGACTAGATTCCGAGGTGGTGTGGCGCTTCAACAAGAACCGTCTAGCCGACCCCATTTTCCTATTTCATGCGGGTTTGGTCGCCTCCCGCCTGTGCCCTTGGTGCCTGGTGGAGGGGTCGGCGTGGCACATGCCGGTGTCCTGTCGGCAGGCCGAACCCATGTGGCGATTGGCCGACTCCCTCATAAGAGGCATCCTGGGACGCCCAAGGTTGTCGCTCCGAGATTTGTATGTCGGGTTCTGGCCCGACAACACCTCCACTATCGGTCAAATCGATCTGGCCAACTTTGTTCTCGTGTTGGCCAAGAGCACAATCTACAGGCTACTAGTCTGCTTCTTCAAGGACGGCAGGGCGCCGTCTCCCTACGAAGTGGTCCTCAAAGCCCGTCTGAAGTCCCGACTCCTCAAGGAGTATGCTTGGCACCTTGGGCGAGGGACGATAGATGGCTTTGAGGCAAAGTGGTGTGATAGAGAGGCGCTCTGCTCCGTCCTTGATGGGGAGCTCCTCTTCTGTCAGGCACTGACACATTAAAGACATGTTTCTTTAGTCACCGATAGGGTTTGTACCCCCAAACCTTATATTATTAATTGTCTATTTTCTCCTTGGTTTTTAGTATCTAGACAGAAAGGAAGAAGCCCATCAGGCTCCTCCTAGTTTATCATATTCTTTTGTCTCTCATTCTATCTTAACGTCATACTTTTCCGTCACATTTATGTTCTTTTTGTTTCTCGTTTTTGAGAAAATATCCTTTTGGAAGATGTTTCCCTCCCCTATCGGTACAGTTATAAATAAATAAATAAATAAATAAATAAACACACGCACACTCATACCCAAACTACACATCCTACTACTTGTTGTATATCTACTGTATTATTGTTCTAAAATGTAATATATGTTATATTGTATTGCACTCGTGGGGCTTGCCCCGTTGACAATAAAGAATAAATAATAATAATAATAATAATAAAATAATAATAAGACAGAATAGATCCATTGTTAAGCGCCTTTAAGATTGGACATGCAGAGGGAAAATCAGTGGAAGAGGTGTTACAGACTTACCTTTTTGCCTATCGTACAACCCCCCATTCGGTTACTGGAGTAACGCCAGCCAATTTGATGTTTGGAAGGGAAATCAGTGTTCATTATGTAACCTTGTTTTAGTCCAGACAGGTCCACAGCTGACACGGCAATGAGGGATGCGGATGCCGCTGCAAAGGCCAAAGCTAAGCTGTATGGAGATTATAAACGAAGTTCGGAGCCAAGCGATCTGGTGGGGGATACAGTGTTGCTGATGCAGGATGAAGCTAATAAGTTTGCTATTACCCCAAAGCTCCTGTGCCTTATCACGTGGTTGCCACGAATGGTAATTCGGTTGTGGTGCGGTCGCCTGCCGGCAAGCTGATGACTAGGAACTCGTCTCATACAAAGCGTATTTCTGAGCTGTCACCACCGCAGAAACCAGGACCAGTTGCAGAGGACAATGAAGAGTGTTCTACTGGTGTCAGATGGCCTGACCCACTGTTGGAGTCCGGGAAACCAGCTGGACCATGTACTTCAATCGGTTCGTGTCGAGCCTCACAGCCCGACTCTTCAGCGACACCCGAACCGGTGCGGAGGTCAACTTGTGTCCGCAGCAGACCTGACTTTTTAAAAAACTTTGAATGCTAAATAAGTTGAAACATTTTTGAGTTCAACATTAATTCATAATTATTGTGATTATATTTAGTTACTGTTTAATTTATTAATTGATTGATTATTCATCGACGACGACCATGATTTTCTTGTCTTTTATGCTCTCACGCAAATCCTCCTTCATTTCGACTGCTATTGACTGTATGTAGTCTCGACGAAGAGTATCTGCGGTCGGCTGATCTCGAGTCCCCCCACGTCATCCCTTACGTCCCTCCCTTCGTCTCGATTAGCCAAGTTGCATTAATATGAGACGTTAAGCAATATCCAATCCAGAACCTCGAATGTACCTGAAACACACAAACAACTATCACCTGTTAACCTGTTAACATAGAATTTGGATATGACGGTCCATCAAATTCCAACTCTCAACCTTCTCGTGGTTTGGCCTGTGATTAGGGGAGTTTTTCTCTCGGAAACTTATGGCGAGCTCTGGGTCGTCGTGGGGGAACTTTCCCCTTCCCTTTGACTACCTCTCCGACGGCGAGACAATGACAACACGGACGAATGATGACACAGACGGAGACGACCACGACGTGGGGGAACCCTTGCCTTCCCCATACGCTTGTGGCTGGTTCTGACCAGCACAGGCCTGTCCACCCCTTGTCTCCCCGCGTCATCCCTTACGTCCCTCCCTTCGTCTCGATTAGCCAAGTTGCAAAATATCAAACGTTAAGCAATATCCAATCAAACAATTGGATATGACAGTGTAGGTCCTACTGTGTAGAGGCTGGGGCAATTTAATATGACCACGCTCTAACCTAAGAAATTATCTCACTCAAGCAATGGTCTAGGCCCCTACTACCTAGGTCTACTTAACCCACGCTTCAGTACAAGTCTAGGCAAAAGAGCTTTGAAATTGTATCTCCCAAGTGAGCCTAGGCCTAGGCTTAGGACTGGGGCCAAGCAGGCTAACTGTAGGCAAATTCCGAGACTAGGCCTGGGTACTTACTTTTGAAAATTTTCTTGGACTGCTGGGTGGTCAAACTTGTTGAGGGGTGTATTAGATTTTAAACTTATCTTCACAGTTTCGTCAATGTAAGGCACATTTCCTCCTTTGCATTCTTTTGCTTTTGCATGCATGCAATAGAAGCATGTCGTTTTGGTTCTTTTCGTTCTGCGGCACATTTGAGAAACTCCTCCTTTTTCTTCACATGTCCAGTACCTGTTCCTGACGTCCACAGTGGGTTCAGAACCATATGTTGAAATTAGGTCAGGATGGTTGGAATGCTTTGTAGAATAATAAGCTGCATTGTGTGATGGATGCCCTGTCTTTCGCTGGAGGTGCGACCCCCTTCTTCCATACTTTCTCGTCGTGAGAAGGTTGTGTTGGCGCGAGTACGAATAGGGCACACCCACCTCGCCCATGCCTATCTTTTTACCAGAGATAAGATTGCTCCGATTTGCGACACGTTTGATGTGTTGCTATCCGTTCATCATTTGTTGACTGACTGCTAAAGTATGATGGTTTCAGACTCAAACTATCATACTTTTCAGACTCCAACTAGGCCTTCAAATTCCAACTCGACACCTTCTCGCGGTTTGGCCCGTGAATAGGGGAGTTTCACTCCCTGAAACTAATGGCGAGCTCTGGGTCGTCGTCGGGGAACCCCTTCCCTTTGACTACCTCCTCGACGGCGACGACAAAGACAACAAGGACGGATGATGACACAGACGGAGACGACCACGACGTGGGGGAACCCCTGCCCTCCCCATATGCTTGTGGCTGGTTCTGACCAGCACAGGCCTGTCCACCCCTTGTCCCCCCGCGTCATCCCTTACGTCCCTCCCTTCGTCTCGATTAGCCAAGTTGCATAAATATGAGACGTAAAGCAATATCCAATGAAAATCAGACTCCAACTGAATTTAAATCTATCATGTGAAGAACTTTTGTTTTATGAAAACTGTGAAAAAGTTATCACATTTGTTAAACTTAGTAATCTGATCGACAAACTATGAAAAATCACAAAAAAAATATCCATGAAGCATGTCATTTGCTATTCATTATGTCGACGTTGGCAACGTTTTCCTGATTAAAATTATGGTTATGATTTGAAAATTTGTCATTTTCTACCTCCTCTACATATGAAAGCACTTTCACCGATTTGGCTGTCTACAAATATATCGATCGACCTTGACAATTCTTTTGATGACAATGCTTTGTAACAATTTTACACACATTTCAAATTCCAACTCGACACCTTCTCGCGGTTTGGCCCGTGAATAGGGGAGTTTCACTCCCTGAAACTAATGGCGAGCTCTGGGTCGTCGTCGGGGAACCCCTTCCCTTTGACTACCTCCCCGACGGCGACGACAAAGACAACACGGACGGATGATGACACAGACGCATAAATATGAGACGTTAAGCAATATCCAATCATTTGGAGGCGCGAATAATCTTTGCCGTTCAAGCGCCCTAACACTACTAATACTAGTCCAGCGCCAATAACGTGTTTGTTAAGGGTATCTTTTTTCTCCCAGGCTAACCTACAGCTACAAATACCGTACATGAGGATGTAGTGTCACTGTCAAATAACTGATTGTCCTTAAAACTTGCTGCTCTTTGCTGAATGGTAATTGATTTTGTGCGTTCCATTACGTCGACTTTACGAACAACTAAACAGATGTAACGACTGCTCGACACACACTACCTCGACAGGAAGTCTGCTTCAGTCGAACAAACAACATGAACAAGTAACAACACTTCCGATTCCTACGCGGTAGGGAGTCAATGGCTAGCAAGGACTCTAGGTTGCTTTGCAGATGTGAGCGGAGTGACGGATCCCTCAAACTGGACATTTCTGGAGAATTTGCGCGTATTTCGCGAATTTAGCAACTATTTTGTTTCAAAAGCTGTTTCCAGCCCTGCCATATCTTGCAAGTATATTGGCAGGAATTCGTATAGTGGAAATGGCTACTTGCGTGAGAGAAATGTCACATTGTTTTGGATTGTTTTTAGGTGCATTTGTCAATTTCCACTTGTTCAACCTGTATGAATTAGTACAGTAATTTTAATATTTTACCTTAAATACTTTTTTTATACTAACATTGAATTCTTGTTAATAATATTTCCCAATGCCAACCGAACTAAGGTTTCCTCTCGGTTTTGAGGAAATATGCAAAATTTTCTGACCGCTTTGACCCCTCTTTTTCATATCGATACTAAGCTCTACCTTTGTCATATTTTTGGATATAAAATCACGTCTCCTATTTATATCTGACAACGCATTGAATTTGTTGAGTATGACTCACACTTTGAGGCTTGTTCTCTGCATTTCAACCTGCACGAAATTCCACAAGGAGGCTTCAACCTTTTTGCATTGATCGTTTTACCACTATTTGTTGTGTAGGCCTACTCTAAACCAGAGTTCAGTTTTAGTTTTTTTTTCATTCCTCTTCCAGGTGTCTTCTCATCTAGTCCGTTTTCTTCCTAGAAAAAAACCTTTGATGTTTGGGACGTTGAAAGCGGAAACCGTTGTCAATATCTAAATTAGCAGCTACTTCCCCAAGATCGAGGGCCATCAAATTCCAACTCAAAACCTTCTCGTGTTTTGGCCCGTGACTAAGGGAGTTTTACTCCCTGAAACTAATGGCGAGCTCTGGGTAGTCGTCGGGGAACTTTCCCCTTCCCATTGACTACCTCCCCGACGGCGACGACAATGACAACACGGATGGATGATGACACAGACGGAGACGACCACGACGTCGGGGAAACCCCTACCCTCACCATTCGCTTGTGCCTGGTTCTGACCAGCACAGGTATGCCACCCCTTGTCCTCCCGCGTCGCCCCTTTCGTCCCTCCCTTCGTCTCGATTAGCCAAAGTGCAGAAATATGAGACGTTAAGCATTCCAATCAAATCCTTCCCCTGGGTCTGCTTCACTTCTCTGCTTGCAGGCAAGACGAGGTGGTGTGATCTTAATAAACAAGATTGTAACACAACAACGTTATGCTTGAAAATACCACTGCAAAACTTTAAAAAGAGTGTTGTCGATTCGGGGTCGGCAAACTGCTCCAGGAAGTACTCTGCATCAGCATTTGTTGATTCATATTGTTCTATGGAATCCATCGGTGTAACAGTGTACTTATCCAAGTACATAACTGACCGGAACCATGAATTCTCTCGGGTGATAACTGGATTTGTTTAAAAAATTTGGATTTTTTCTTTTTCTTACTGTTGTAATGGCAAATGTCATTAAACCCGTTGAAGACGACTTGATAGTTGACAAAATATTGTAATATTGTAAATATTGTAAAATATTGTTCTTTATGTACATGTGCAGTGTATAGTCAAAATAGTTCATTATATTATTAACCTCAGCTGCTCTAAAAGTGTCATTATTATATTATGAATTCAGCAATATCGAATCCAATTAAGTGATTTTGTTTTGCGCCCTACAAAACATTGCTGTGCCACCATATAAATAAGCAGCCTTTCCGTAATACATGCTAGCAGTGCAATATGGTGGAAGGGAATAACGGGTTTCAAAATAGTCTGCACAGAAATTTTTGTAAGTGCTATGTTATTCGAACACACTAGTCCACTGAAAGGAACAAGTTATATAAAGAACCTTTATTGGTCTCTGCAGCCAGAGCTGTTGCCTTGCGACACAGAATAACAATCAATTAATAAAAATAATACATGAAATTAAAAATTAACCTACTTACTATATAAGTGGTTTCTAAAAATACGAATGGACCATCGCAGAACACAAAACAATCTCATCCCTCAAACTACTTGTAATACAATTCTTTTTCCTAAAAGTTAAAAAAAAAATACTGGAAATTGTCCCCCTTGCTCCTATCATTAGCCCTGTTACACTTATTGTGTTTAAATCATAATGGTATTTGTAAAAGTTCACAGTCGGTTCATAGATGCCTCTTTTCTCGAGATTCACTTCCTCTGCTTGTCCCATGGTCTTCAAATCTCACTGTTGGGTCAAAAATGAAGCCTTCTTTTTTTCACGGTTAATGGCGATTATGTCAATGCGTCGTGTGCCACTTGTAGAAGATACCCCGTGAACTTCTTCATACACTTCAAATTTCCGGTTCTCAGAGCTTGCGCGATTTTTTGGCGCACCTCGTTATGACGCGAGTTCCGCATTAGTTCACCATGTTTGCAGGAGCCAAGTACATGTGCAAGGGTTTCAAACTCACTGCAGTGTCTGCAGCGGGTAGTACCTTGGCTCCTTCCAGGGACAGTTCTCACGGGAACAAGGTTACACGTCATTTTGATTGCGTCTCTCCATTCTTTTCTGGGCCATCAAATTCTAACTCGCAACCTTCTCGTGGTTTGCCCCGTGATTAGGGGAGGTTTTCTCCCTTAAACTAATGGCGAGCTCTGGGTTGTCGTCGGGGACTTTCCCCTTCCCTTTGACTACCTCCCGACGACAATGACAACACGGACGGATGATAACACAGACGGAGACGACCACGACGTGGGGGAACCCCTGCCCTCCCCATTCGCTTGTGGCTGGTTCTGACTAGCACAGGCCTGTCCACCCCTTATCCCCCCGCGTCAGCCCTTACGTTCCTCCCTTCGTCTCGATTAGCCAAGTTGCATAAATATGAGACGTTAAGCAATATCCAATCAATAAAAACAACAACATTCTTTTCTGTTCTGTTGCCTTGAAATTGAATCTAGCAACCTCTGCTAGTCACTGTCGATTGAACTCAGTGGGCCAATAAATCCTAGCCTACTACAATCTACACGTACAGGAAGGTGTTGTGTGCTATGTGAAAAGCACCGTGTTCTAATTAGTCTGTAATGACAGTAGGCCTAATATTGGTGGATATGGTAATATCTTCAAAAATAAAGTATTATCACGATGAACCGCACTACACATTTAAATTTCGCTAAAATCCAATAATAACATATCTTGGAGTTCATGTGCTACTGCCATTAATACGACTTTGAATTATTTCAATGCATTTGACGTGCAACATTGATATGACCTCGCCGCCCCGCACCTTTTGACTACCATGTACACTTACTTGAGTACTCGCAGCGGCAGGCAGCCTCGCCTCGCACTCGCAGTCGGTCTGTTGTTCATGTTGCAGGCGGACGTGTTCGCTCTTCGTTGTGTTCTTGTTCGGTCTCCACAGTATATGGCCTTGGCGCCTGTTTCTTCTGAATGTGTTTAGTTTAATGTTTGTTACCTAATTTCTGTTCTGTCCCGATGGTAGGTTTTGTTCACAGTATACTCTGTCTTGCCACTCAGTAAAGTGTTCGTATCTCAGTGGTGTGCTCCGTCATTCTGTCTGCACAGGTTGTACACTTTATGTTTGGGCAGTGTTAGATTCTGTTCAGTGCAAGTTAGTACCTTGACCCTTGACAGACAACAAGGTTGACCGGTTTCTGTGCTGGGTTTTTCTTTAATTGAGTAGCACATTTCATTTATATATATTTATTTATTTATTTATTTATTTATTATTTATTTAACGTCTATCCTATTCAGTTATAAAAACTGATTTACAAAGGAGGACAAATAATTGTTTGTCCATCTTTTTAGTTTTATGCTGTGTGCCTGTCAGCAGGGCAGTAGCTTACTTTCCATGATTGTGTCCCTGTTTTTCGGGCCATCAAATTCCAACTCGCAACCTTCTCGAGGTTTGGCCCGTGATTAGGGGACTTTTTTTCCTTGAAACTAATGGCGAGCTCTGGGTCCTCATCGGGGAACTTTCCCCTTCCCTTTGACTACCTCCCTGACGGCAAAGACAATGACAACACGGACGGATGATGACACAGATGGAGACGACCACGACGTGGGGGAACCCCTGCCCTCCCCATACGCTTGTGGCTGGTTCTGACCAGCACAGGCCTGTCCACCCCTTGTCCCCCCGCGTCATCCCTTACGTCCCTCCCTTCGTCTCGATTAGCCAAGTTGCATAAATTTGAAAAGTTAAGCAATATTCAATCAATCAATCCCTGTTTCGTCGACGTGCAATGTGAGTGTTCGGTCTCTGTGCCATGGTGTGTCGTATCTTGAGTCGCCTGTGTCTGGATCTGTCCAGTACTGGCCTATCTTATTTTGTGTTAGTTATCACTTTACTTTTAAGTTAGATCTATCATTCACATATTACAATTCCAAACTTGTCGTCCTGGTTTGCACTGTGTATGATTGCGATGTAGAAGCCACATTCTCTGTGGAGCGTAGACCTAAACCCAAGTATCTCTATCACAACAACACGTAATGTAGGCGTAGGGGGTTTTATGCACTGCCGTATATTATAATGTGACAATTATGTGAATGTGACAAAAGGCTTATTTAATTTCTGTTGAAAGTTTTGTTTGAACAAGTCTTTGCTGTTATGATCCTGGTCATAGCCTATACCAGTGAAGGCAAACCTTTTTGGAGTGGTGTGTCAATTATCATGATGCAACTCACCAGTTTCAACTCCGTGTGCCACTTCATTTGGTTCTTTTTCGGTTGGGACTACCCAACTGTCCTCGGGGGGGAGTGGGGCGACGACGCGCGTATGGTTTACAATATTATTATTATTATTATTATTATTATTATTATTATTATTATTATTATTATTATTATTATTATTATTATTATTATTACTACTAGGAAAACGCTAAAGTCCCGCCGCGTTGATGGATGAGCTTTTTTAAAGTTTTTAGTTTGCGTGGGATATCTTTACTTTTGCAAGTGCTTTGTTTTTCTGCTGACGCATTGTAGGTGATTGTTGTCAAGTTTCTATTGTTTCTTGTTAATTTTTTGTTATTATTTAACATAAAAATATTACATTAAAAGCTATATTTCTATGGATTCTGGCTAACTTTTTCAACATTTTCTTTCAAAAGGTACTACATCACCATAACCTTAATGTCCATGTATAATATGATCGTTGTAGCCCCACCCGTTTGGTCAGAATTGGCCCAAATGGCACGAAAATATCGCACAAAAAGTCAAAAAAGTATATTAAAAGCTTTATTTCTACAGAATCTGGCTAACTTTTTCAACTTTTTCTTTCAGAAAGCAATACATCACCATTGCATTATGTCTATGTAAAATATGAACGTTGCAGCCTCACCCGTTTGGTCAGAATCGGCCCTAATGTCACGAAAATATCGCACTAAAAATCGAAAAAAATCGTAAAAGTACGATATTCATGAGAAATATTTCTTCGATTGTACCCAAAAACGTAGCAAGTCTAAGTTCAGAGAAAACGAAGGTCGTGTCAAATTTTCATCAAGATCGCATATGCCGTTTGCCCGGTAGAGAGCGAACAAACAGACGGAAAAAAAAACAAAAAAAACAAACAAAAAAACAACCGAGCTAAATTTTTTGGGGGGTCGGTGAAATTGAAGTCTTCGCTTCGCTCATCCAATTATTATTATTATTATTATTATTATTATTATTATTATTATTATTATTATTATTATTATTATTATTATTATTATTATTATTATTATTATTATTAAAACATACGCGCTTCGCGCTCTCCCCCCCCCCCCCTAACCTAAGCCTACTTTTAAACAATTGGCTGTTACCCTTCATTCTGCCATCGTAGTTGGGAGACAGTTGCTGCTGTAATTGCGATGCCACTTCATCTATTTGAGGAATAACC
Source organism: Sweltsa coloradensis (assembly GCA_024449915.1). Classification (NCBI taxonomy): domain Eukaryota; kingdom Metazoa; phylum Arthropoda; class Insecta; order Plecoptera; family Chloroperlidae; genus Sweltsa; species Sweltsa coloradensis. Next base: position 40,328 of record JAMZAV010003174.1, read on the forward strand.
AGTTGCCTTTCGTGAAGACGATTTTATAAATTTCATTGTAGAAAAAAGTTGTCCACACAGGTAAGATGAACCACACGTCGTCAATAATGCATTTGTCAATGTTTTAATTGATGAAAACGATTTGGGTAAAGAGTTCCACGCCGCGAGAATCTCGTTTTCTGTGGACTTATTCTCATTGTCATCGGAATCGGCACTTAATCAGAACAGGCAAGATGGGTTTCCTTCACGAAATCTACGTCGGAATTGGTTTCCCATGCTTCGCAACACAATAAGCCAGGTGATAACTCGAAGCCGTGACATTGTTATGTGATTTAAAAACTTTTTTAACCCTTTCATCTGTCCATCATTTTGTTTTAATTTACGGTCAATAAATTCCTTACGTGCATTGTTTGATATGCAAGCAACGGTTTGTGATTCGTGTCAAAATGCTGTTTCACATTAAAAGTTCTACTTAAAACCGCCTCGGGCCCTCAAATTCCAACTCGCAACCTTCTCGTGGTTTGGCCCGTAATTAGGGGAATTTTTCTCCCTGAAACTAATGACGAGCTCTGGGTCGTCGTCGGGGACTTTCCCCTTCCTTTTGACTACCTCCCCGACGACAATGACAACACGGACGGATGATAACACAGACGGAGACGACCACGACGTGGGGGAACCCCTGCCCTCCCCATTCGCTTGTGGCTGGTTCTGACTAGCACAGGCCTGTCCACCCCTTATCCCCCCGCGTCAGCCCTTACGTTCCTCCCTTCGTCTCGATTAGCCAAGTTGCATAAATATGAGACGTTAAGCAATATCCAATCAATAAAAAAACAACATTCTTTTCTGTTCTGTTGCCTTGAAATTGAATCTAGCAACCTCTGCTAGTCACTGTCGATTGAACTCAGTGGGCCAATAAATCCTAGCCTACTACAATCTACACGTACAGGAAGGTGTTGTGTGCTATGTGAAAAGCACCGTGTTCTAATTGGTATGTAATGACAGTAGGCCTAATATTGGTGGATGTGGTAATATCTTCAAAAATGAAGTATCATCACGATAAACCTCACTACACATTTAAATTTCGCTAAAATCCAATTATAACACATCTTGGAGTTCATGTGCTACTGCCATTAATACGACTTTGAATTATTTCAATGCATTTGACGTGCAACATTGATATGACCTCGCCGCCCCGCACCTTTTGACTACCATGTACACATACTTGAGTACTCGCAGCGGCAGGCAGCCTCGCCTCGCAGTCGGTCTGTTGTTCATGTTGCAGGCGGACGTGTTCGCTCTTTGTTGTGTTCTTGTTCGGTCTCCACAGTATATGGCCTTGGCGCCTGTTTCTTCTGAATGTGTTTAGTTTAATGTTTGTTACCTAATTTCTGTTCTGTCCAGACGATAGGTTTTGTTCACAGTATACTCTGTCTTGCCACTCAGTAAAGTGTTCGTATCTCAGCGGTGTGCTCCGTCATTCTGTCTGCACAGGTTGTACAGTTTATGTTTTTTCAGTGTTAGATTCTGTTCAGTGCAAGTTAGTACCTTGACCCTTGACAGACAACAAGGTTGACCGGTTTCTGTGCTGGGTTTTTCTTTTATTGAGTAGCACTTTTCATTTATATTTATTTATTTATTTATTTATTTATTTATTATTTATTTAACGTCTATCCTATTCAGTTATAAAAACTGATTTACAAAGGAGGACAAATAATTGTTTGTCCATCTTTGTAGTTTTATGCTGTTTGCCTGTCAGTAGGGAAGTAGCTTACTTTCCATGATTTTCTCCCTGTTTGTCGGGCCATCAAATTCCAACTCGCAACCTTCTCGTGGTTTGGCCCGTGATTAGGGGACTTTTTCTCCCTGAACTAATAGCGAGCTCTGGGTCGTTGTCGGGGAACTTTTCCCTTCCCTTTGACTACCTCCCCGACGGCGACGACAATGACAACACGGACGGATGATGACACAGATGGAGACGACCACGACGTGTGGGAACCCGTGCCCTCCCCATACGCTTGTGGCTGGTTCTGACCAGCACAGGCCTGTCCCCCCGCGTCAACCCTTACGTCCCTCCCTTCGTGTCGATAAGCCATGTTGCATAAATATGAGACGTTAAGCAATATTCAATCAATCAATCCCTGTTTCGTCGACGTGCAATGTGAGTGTTCGGTCTCTGTGCCGTGGTGTGTCGTATCTTAAGTCGCCTGTGTCTGGATCTGTCCAGTATTGGCCTATCTTATTTTGTGTTAGTTTTCACTTTCCTTTTAAGATAGATCTATCATTCACATATTACAATTCCAAACTAGTCGTCCTGGTTTGCACTGTGATTGCGATGTAGAAAGCCACATTCTCTGTGGAGCGTAGACCTAAATCCAGGTAACTCTTTTACGACAACACGTAATGTAGGCTTAGGCGGCTTATGCACTGCCGTATATAATGTGACAATTATGTGATTGTGACAAAAGGCTTAATAAATTTCTGCTGAAAGTTTTGTTTGAGCAAGTCTTTGCTGTTATTATCCTGGTCATAGCCTATACTAGTGATGGCAAACCTTTTTGGAGTGGTGTGTCAATTATCATGATGAATCTCACCAGTTTCAACTCCATGTGCCACTTCATTTGGTTATTTTTCGGTTGGGACTACCCAACTGTCCTCGTTTTAGGGGGGGGGGGGGGGGGGGGGCGCCGCGCGTATCAATATTATCATTATTATTATTGAAGAGAAATTTCAACATTGACGGGATGTTTCGTCGCGTCGTGGTGGTGAATAATTTACATTATTCCTTACTTCCCGACGTAGCGTCATCACTGTGGATGACATTTTCAACGGACTGCTGTTCTTTCGTTTGTTTGCCTCTGTCGCAAACGTTCACTTCTTCTTGGAACTGCCAGGATGGCGGTGGACGGCTCTATTTTTTTTTTGTGTTACTATTATTATTACTTATCAGTTTTATTATTATTAAAACATACGCGCTTCGCGCCCCTCTCTTCCTAACCCTACTTTTTAACAGTTGGCTGTTACCCTTCATTCTGCCATCGTAGTTGTCGCCCCTTGTGAGACAGTTGCTGCTGTGATTGCGATGCCACTTCATCTATTTGAGAAATATAACCAGTTGCCTTTCTTGAAGACGATTTTATAAATTTCAATTGTAGAAAAATGTTGTCCACACAGGTAAGATGAACCGAACGGCGTCAATAATGCTTTTGTCAATGTTTTAATTGTGAAAACGATTTGGGTAAAGAGTTCCACGCTGCGAGAATCTCGTTTTCTGTGGACTTATTCTCATTGTCATCGGAATCGGCACTGAATCAGAACAGGCAAGATAGATTCCTTCACGAAATCTACGTCGGAAATTGGTTTCCCATGCTTCGCAACACAATAAGCCATGTGATAACTTGAAGCCGTGACATTGTTTTGTGATTTAAAAACTTTTTTTTAACCCTTTCATCTGTCCGTCATTTTGTTTTAATTTACGATCAATATATTCCTTACGTGCATCGTCTGATATGCAAGCAACGGTTTGTGATTCGTGTCAAAATGCTGTTTCACATTAAAAGTTCTACTTAAAACCACCTCATTACAAAGAACACAAAAAGCCTTCCTATTCCTCTCGACCACACCATACTTTTCATTGTTCATTTCATTCTTTTTCTATGAACTAACGTAGGCCTATGTTAAAGTATCACATTTATGTGAAAATAAAACAAATATTAGTCTCGAAGGTATGGATCGTGTCTTGTTACACCTAAAGTGGGTGACACTCGTGTCACCTGTTCGCCATCACTGGCCTATACAAACCAAATTCTTTTTGCTTACATACAGCAATGCAGACAAGGCAATGCCAACTGGTGATCGATTGCATGGCCACTGTATTTATCTAAGAGTATTGATTTTGAAGTGAAATGCACCATGTTACAGTTGTTTCATATTAAAAGTAAAATCCTTGAACATGTGATATTTGCGACAATGTAGTGTCGTCACGATGAACCTCACTACATTTCTTGATATATTACAACCAATTAATTACCTAAAGACACATGTGCCACAGTCATCAACAAAATTTGAAAAGCGTCAATGCACTTGGCGTGCAGCTTCGATATGACCTCGCCGCCCCGCACCTTTTGACTACTACAATTCAATTCATTTCACTTTATTTAGCATTTTCAGCTATTATTACATGTTAACATATTATTTCATGGTACACAACACAACCTTACTAATAGATACTCAAAGCAAATAGCATTTTATTACAAGAAAAATGAAAAAATGAACAATGCAAACATGTTCATCACCTCTGCAAGACTATATTCTTTCTTACAAAATTCACACATTCCTGTCTAAAGCTACTTCCATGCATCAGTTTTATCCTATTATCTATCTTATTATATAATCTCATACCACTGTAGAGAATAGACCTTTGAGACATGGACTTATTTCTACATTCTACATACACATTGTGAGCTCTCCTAGTGTTATATTTATGGACTTCAGTACCAAACGAGATGTGTTTTTGTAGGTACCCTGGTAGTTCACCTCTTACTATTTTATGTATAAATGTAAGGGTATTAAGGGAGACCATTTGTTCTATTGACAGCCAGTTTAAGGTATCGAGCATATCTTGAATCTTTGAGTACATGTTTCCTTTCAATATTGCTCTCATAGCCCTGTTTTGGAGTTTTTGTAGCTTTGACATACTCATTTTATCTACTCCCCATAATAGTGTTCCACAATAATTGAGATGAGGTTTTATAAGTGCATTATATATTACTATCAGTGTTTTAGCAGGTACAAATCTCCTAAGTCTGAATAGTATATTTGTTTTCCCACTTATTTGCTTACTTATATATTCAATATTGCTGGTAAATTTGAGATGTTTATCTATTATTACTCCTAAGTACTTAAATTCATCTACAAAACTAAGTATACCATCATTCATTACTATTGCCCAGTCTTTTCTCTCAGTAATTTTCTTATCTATAACGCCCGATGATGTGATTAGCATACATTTTGTTTTTACTTCATTTAGTTTAAGCTTATTTCTTCTAAGCCAGTCCAGGATGATTTTTAATTCCTCATTTAAAATTTCACACAATATTTTTATATCATAACCAGATAAGGATACTAGAGTATCGTCTGCAAACAAGTTCAATATGACTCTACTAACACATTCATTGATATCATTAATGTACATTATAAACAACAACGGCCCAAGGACCGAGCCTTGAGGTACTCCATATCTACACTTTTGTTTGCTTGATAACTCCCCATCATATTTAGTTTCCTGAGATCTATCTAACAAATAACTTTCGAACCATTTATATACACTACCAGACATCTTATATTTGCACCTAAGTTTACTTAACAGTATATCTTTGTCTATTGTCTCAAAGGCTCGTTTGAAATCTAGAAAAATTGCCACTGTTATTTTTCCAACATCCATATCTTCTTTCCATTCAAGTATTGTTTTCTGCAAAGCAGTTTCACAAGAGTGATTCTTACGGAATCCTGATTGATTACTACTTAATAATTCTCTCTGCTCGCAATATTCCATTAGTTGTTTATGTACCACTTTCTCTAACACTTTCTCATATATAGGTAACATATTAATTGGTCTATGTTCTTCCCCCTTACAAGTGTTTTTAACTTTAGGCACAGGTATAACAGTAGAAATTTTCCATTTCTCAGGGAATATCCCTGTGTCAGTGACATATTTATAACCTCTAGCAACTCCTGCCCATATGCCCCAAATGTATTTTTTAATACTTCAGTTGAGATGCCTTCCATCCCCTTCTTATTTGGCAGTTTGCAAATAATGTCCTTCAGCTCAGCAAATGAGATATTTTTAAATTCAGAAAAACCGTCAATTTCTTGTTCTGATACGAGTGTCGGAATAGAACTATCTTTCATAGTAGGCTCCTCTATATTATCTACTATTTCTTCTATACTACTAAGAAAATAGTTGTTAAGCTCATTTGCACACTCTTCTCTCTCTATTCCAATACCATTTAGACTTAGTGATTTTACTGAGTTATGGACTTTTCCCTTACCCATGATATTATTTATTACTTTCCATAATTTCTTAGAGTCGTGCTCACATTCATCAATTTTCTGGCTATAATATGCAGCTTTTGTTCCCCTTAATGATTTTGTATATTCATTTCTATTTAAACTATATAACCTCCAATCATCATCACTCATAGTTGTTTTAGCAAGTTTATAACTAATATTTCTTTGCTTTTGTTTCTCTCTAAGACTAGTATCAAACCATGGATTTGCTATAGCTATATTCTTCCATTTTATTTCTCTAACTGGATTTACCTTATTTATTGCCCCTTTCATATTACCAACCCATCTATTAGCTCTTGTATTTACATCCTCCCCTACTTCCCACTTATCTTCTACAACTATATCCATTATCTTACTAAAATCATCACTAGTCAGTTTTCGCCTCTTGCTAACATATTTAACACCTCTAATCTTTTTACTTTCGTGCATTTTAAGATTTTTATTTATTATAAGTGTTTCATGGTCTGTTATAACATCCTCAATAGTATGCACACTTATTTCCTCATCATTAGTAATTACCAGGTCAATGATTGTTTTGGAGTTTTTGTTAACTCTTGTAGGATGTTTTACTACTTGTTCATATCCCATAGTATTAACAATGTCTTGTAACTTCTTGCTATAAGATGTTACTGTAGCCATATCAATGTTAAAATCTCCTACTACTAACACTTTAGCATTTTCTAATTCCAATTCCACCATAATCTCTTCGAACTTTCCTAAAAATTCTTTGTGAGAAGCATTTGGAGAGTGATACAGCACCGCCAATACAATTTTTTCTTTTTTAGTTACAATATTAATACCGGTTGCCCAAAAATTCTTCAGCAGTACTTTATCCAAAGTTTTACAATATTTAATGTCCTCCCTAATATAGATTGCAACCCCTCCTGTATGCCTGGACTCTGATGTTGCTTGCTGTAGTTTGTAGCCTCTTATGTATAACTCATGCTCACCTATATCAGTAGTTATATGTGTCTCTGATAAACACACAATCGTAGGCCGCTTTTTCTTAATTATTAGTTCTAGTTCATCTTTATTTCCTAATAGCCCTTGTATATTTAAGTAAAGAATTTGATTTAAGTCCACATACCCATTGTTTTCTTTATCCGCCAGCTTCCTTACAAGTTTCCCGACTTCCATGCCCTAGTTGCATTTCTTACTAGTGCCCCAAACCTCTCTCTTCCCTTGGTATTTAAGTGTAGACCATCCCACGCAAGGTCTCTATACCCAATAGTGTAATTCGGGTCGAAAAAAGATACCCCTAGGTTTACACATTCACTTTTCATAGCACCATTCAATTCTTTAATTTGTGACTCGTCTATGTCCATTCTTCGTAGTACGCCACTAATTATAATATCACATTTCCAGTTCTCCTGTAGTTTCTTCACCATTTCTCTCGTTTCCATTAGCACTTGATAATTTCCTCCACTTGCCTTTATACAATTTGTTCCCACATGCAGGAGCATTGCCTGTGGGGGTTTCAAGGTCTTCATGTCATTCTTCAGCATGTTTGCTATTTGACCTGGTCTGATACCTGGGTAGCACTTTACTACCAGTCCCTCTTTCTCACAAATCTCTGTTACCTGTAGTTTTAGTTGCGAATCACCAACTACCCATATATTTTCTGGTTCATCTTCTCTGTTTCCCTCATTCTCTATGCTGTTTTCAGTCATTTGAGCTGAGTCTGTATCTCCTTTTCCTTCGTCTAGTCCTCCATCTCTTTTCATTTCTGCGTCGCCGGCAATGTAGACATTTACTGCATCATCTGACGCGCTCTCATCGGCACCCGGAGGCGAAGCTGCTGCACTCTCGCGTGACGAGCCTGACTTCACTTTTCGGACTGCTCCCATGAACATTTTTGCCAAGATGTCATGACCCCTGGCATTGAAATGGAGGCCATCTCGTCCTAAGCAGTCTTTGAACAACCAGTTGTTAGGATCTATAAAAGTACTCCCGAACTCACCCACTACCCATTTAATGTCCTCATTGATGCGGTTTATTGTTTCTATATTTACGTCCAACCTATGTGCTATCCCAGTTACCACAGTATTTCTGGCCTGGAAATGTTCTTTTAGTGCACACATTAGGTCCCATGTATCCCCGATCACGTTATTAATTTTACTCCATCCTCGTACACTGTTTGTACCGACATACACCACTGCAATATTGGTCTTCTCTTCTTCATTTATCTGTAGGTCTTTAATTTTCTTTGCCATCTGGTCCATCCTGATCCCTGGATAGCATTCTGTGTCCCAGTCTTCTCCATATTGGCCCACAATTTTCTTTACATTGTCGCACATAGAATCTCCTAAGACAGTTACCTTCATATTGTTTAAAGAAAGCTTACTTTCATTTGAAAGGATCGTGATATTACTTTCATTGTGAGGAGTCATGTTTTCTTTGGTCTTAGGCTCTTCTTCAGTATGCTTTTCATATTTCTTCTGACTTTCTTCTTTCTTCTTTACCCTTCTCATTTGTACCCCTGCTATTTCTTGCTCTAACATTTTCACCCTCATTTTGAGTTCTCTCTCTCTTGTTTCTTGGGATTCTATTATGTTCTGCATTTCCCCCATTTCCTTCTTTAAGTCCTGCGTCACTTTGACAATTCCATTTATTTGACCTCCGATGTGGCAGAACGTGGCCACCATCCCTTTTACCACCTCAGACTTAAAGCCTTTGTTTTTTCCTCTCTTATTCCCGTACCTGCATGCACACAGCAGAGGAGAGCTTCGCCTCGCAGTCGGTCAGTTGTTCTTGACCTAAACGGACGTGTTTTGTCCGCGCTCTACGTTCTGGTCTTATTGGGCCTCCACAGTACGTGGAGTTAGCTTCTGTTGCTGCTGTATGTGTTGTTTGTTCCAAGTCTTTGCTGTGTCCTCGTTCTCATTCATCATTCAATTAAATTATGTTTTTTCACTTCAGGAGGTTGTCTGTTCTGTCCAGTCTGGAAGGTGTAGTTCTCTCTTTATTCTTTCCTGGAGTGACTCTGCATAGCAAAAAGTAGACTTTACTGATTTTCGGATTCCAATGTACTTCTAGTTGCGGTTTGCACTGTTTACTAGATGCAGCATCCGTTGCTATACCATTGACTGCCGGTAACAAAGTCAACAGCCTGTTCCATGGTGGACTGAAGAATACTCAGACGCAATTAAAGCCCGATAAAAAGCCTACAGACAATTCAATTCATACCCTACTTCTGAGAACTTGGTAGCCTTGAAATGCCTGAAGGCCAATGCCCGATATATCATCAAACAGAGCAAGAAGAATTCGTGCAGGGACTACGTCTGCACTATTACCCACCATACAAATTCCAGCACAGTGTGGAAGATTAAGTCTATTTGCAGATGCCCAATGTCTTCTATTCCAAGGGCCATCAAATTCCAACTCGCAACCTTCTCGTGGTTTTGCCCGTGATTAGGGGAGTTTTTCTCCCTGTAACTAATGGCGAGCTCTGGGTCATCGTCGGGGAACTTTCCCCTTCCCTTTCACTACCTCCCCGACGGCAACGACAATGACAACACAAACGGATGATGACACAGATTGAGACGACCACGACGTGGGGAACCCCTGCCCTCCCCATACGCTTGTGGCTGGTTCTGACCAGCACAGGCCTGTCCACCTCTTGTCCCCCCGCGTCATCCCGTACGTCCCTCCCTTCGTCTCGATTAGCCAAGTTGCATTAATATGAGACGTTAAGCAATATTTAATCAATCAATCCCTGTTTCGTCGACGTGCAATGTGAGTGTTCGGTCTCTGTGCCGTGGTGTGTCGTATCTTGAGTCGCCTGTGTCTGGATCTGTCCAGTACTGGCCTATTTTATTTTTTGTTAGTTATCACTTTCCTTTTAAGTTAGATCTATCATTCACATATTACTATTCTCTCTGTGGAGCGTAGACCTAAACCCAGGTAACTCTTATCACAACAACACGTAATGTAGGCTAAGCGGCTTATGCACTGCCGTATATAATGTGACAATTATGTGAATGTAACAAAATGCTTAATAAATTTCTGCTGAAAGTTTTGTTGAAGCAAGTCTTTGCTGTTATGATCCTGGTCATAGCCTATACCAGTGATGGCAAACCTTTTTGGAGTGGTGTGTCAATTATCATGATGAATCTCACCAGTTTCAACTCCATGTGCCACTTCATTTGGTTATTTTTCGGTTGGGACTACCCAACTGTCCTCGTTTTTTTTTTTTTTTTTGGGGGGGGGGGGAGGCGACGCGCGTATCAATATTATCATTATTATTATTGAAGAGAAATTTCAACATTGACGGGATGTTTCGTCGCGTCGTGGTGGTGAATAATTTACATTATTCCTTACTTCCCGACGTAGCGTCATCACTGTGGATGACATTTTCAACGGACTGCTGTTCTTTCGTTTGTTTGCCTCTGTCGCAAACGTTCACTTCTTCTTGGAACTGCCAGGATGGCGGTGGACGGCTCTATTTTTTTTTTGTGTTACTATTATTATTACTTATCAGTTTTATTATTATTAAAACATACGCGCTTCGCCCCCCCCCCCCTCCCTAACCTAACCCTACTTTTTAAACAGCTGGCTGTTACCCTTCATTCTGCCATCGTAGTTGTCGCCCCTTGTGAGACAGTTGCTGCTGAAATTGCGATGCCACTTCATCTATTTGAGAAATATAACCAGTTGCCTTTCTTGAAGACGATTTTATAAATTTCAATGTAGAAAAATGTTGTCCACACAGGTAAGATGAACCGAACGGCGTCAATAATGTAATAACAATGTTTTAATTGTGAAAACGATTTGGGTAAAGAGTTCCACGCTGCGAGAATCTCGTTTTCTGTGGACTTATTCTCATTGTCATCGGAATCGGCACTGAATCAGAACAGGCAAGATGGGTTTCCTTCACGAAATCTACGTCGGAAATTGGTTTCCCATGCTTCGCAACACAATAAGCCACGTGATAACTCGAAGCCGTGACATTGTTTTGAGATTTAAAAACTTTTTTAAACCCTTTCGTCTGTCCGTCATTTTGTTTTAATTTACGATCAATAAATTCCTTACGTGCATCGTCTGATATGCAAACAACGGTTTGTGATTCGTGTCAAAATGCTGTTTCACATTAAAAGTTCTACTTAAAGGGCTAAAAACCCAAAAAATAATTTTTTACCACGTGATCTATAGCACAATACTACACTTAAATGACCGTTTAAAAATTATATCTTGTTACTGTGATTTAACACGAATTTTTTAATTTTTTTGATCCAGAAATTGGCAAAAATTGGTGTTTTGGAAAATTTCCTAAATCGGCTTTAACCTGCTTCTTTTTTGGTCCACATAGATACTAGAGCATAGTACCAATCTAAAATGCCCCTTTATAACATCGTGTCTTGAAACTGTGCCCAAATATACCCTCAAACACGCAAAAATATGCATTCCAAAATCACACCCCGTCTTGGTAATCAGCATATTAACTACTTGCCTAAATTACAAAACAAAATATAGAGAATTTACAAAAAAGGCTGTAGAGTACGTCAAAAATGGCAATATTTTTTTGGATCAAAATCCTCCAAGGTCACGGGGCATAAAGATCGTCCCCATGTTATTTCTTATGGGAGATTTTTGCCGATGGGACCTTGCTCGAAAAATGTCATGTTTGACAATTTTTTGGAGGTCATGGTGGGGACCAATAATTTTTCTGTAAATTGCTAAATTCATTACTAGTTAGCCTGAATGAAATATATTTTTGGAGTTTAGCGGTTAAATACCCCTTTAAAACCGCCTCATTACAAAGAACACAAAAAGCACTTCCTATTCCTCTCGACCACACCATACTTTTCATTCTTCATTTCATTCTTTTTCTATGTACTTACGTAGAATCATATTTATGTGAAAATAAAACAAATACTAGTCTCGGAAGGTATGGATCGTGTCGTGTGTCCCCTGAAGAGTTCACCTGTTTACCATCACTGGCCTATACAAACCAAATTCTGTGTGCTTACATACAGCAATGCAGACAAGGCAATGCCAACTGGTGATCGATTGCATGGCCACTGTATTTATCTACTAGTATTGATTTGAAGTGAAATGCACCATGTTACAGTTGGCTCATAATAAAAGTAAAGTCCTTGAAAATGTGATATTTGCGACAATGTAAGGTCGTCTCGATGAACCTTACTACATATCTTGATTACTTACAACCAATTTATTACATACCCAAAGACACATGTGCCACAGTCATCAACACGATTTGAAAAGCGTCAATGCACTTGGCGTGCAGCTTCGATATGACCTCGCCGCCCCGCACCTTTTGTCTACTAGCTGCACGTACACAGCGGAGAGCCTCACCTCGCAGTCAGTCTGTTGTTCTTGACCTGAACGGACGTGTGTGAATTGTAAAGCCATAGGCCACCGCTCCCGACTATGCCCTAACCCTAGGGGTGAGAAGCCATTTTGTTTCGGCTGTGGGAAGCCAAATACGATACAGACCCGATGTCCGACGCCTAGATGTAAAAAAGGTGGGAAACGCAAGTGGTTCACTCGAGTAGGTAGCCGAGGGTGTAACCAAACTATTACTCAGGCTACATACGAACAAAGATCTCCGCAGCCCAATCCTAACATATGCGAGGCTCACCTAGCTCGTAGTCGGGTAGATGGTCGGCCATACTTAACGATAGAAGTATTGGACCGTCCCATGAAAAGCCTTCTAGACTCGGGAGCCTCCAGAACACTTCTTGGTGAGGGGGGATGGGAACAAATTAAGAAACTAGGCTTCAGACTGCAACCCGCGCAGGTCGATGTTGTAACCGCGAATGGTGCCAGCTGTGCGGTGAAGTGATTGGTGGACTTGCCTCTTCTTCTACAAGATAGAAGTATTGTACTTTCTGTGTTAGTGGTACCGTCAGTCAAGAGTAACCTGATATTAGGAATAGACTTTTGGGAGAGGATGAAGCTCGTCCCGGATGTGTTCAAGGGAACCTGGTCTTTTTCTGATAGCATGGAGGTTACGGTCGACTCTCTTAAAGTACTCCGGGCGCGAGAGAATCTCACCGCCGAACAGGACCGGAGACTGAACGAACTTCTCGATAAAAACCTTCTAGCAGAGCCACCCGATGGCAATCCAACACCACTGGTGGAACACCGCATCGATACTGGAGACGCGATACCAGTTAAGCAGCGCTATTATCCAGTGTCGCCAGTAGTGCAGAAGGCGATTGACAAAGAACTCGACTCCATGCTCGAGGCTGGTATAGTTGAGCCATCCAATAGCCCGTGGAGTTCACCCATTTTACTGGTGAAGAAGCCCTCCGGCGACTACCGTTTTGTGGTAGATTATCGGCGAGTTAATGCCCTGACGAAGAAGGACGCCTACCCAATCCCATATGTATCAGCAATCCTGGATAGGTTGAGGGAGAGCCGTTATCTTTCTTCTAAAATCTAATCTTTAATCCAAAGTGTTGTTTTCTACTTATTTCACTAAAATACTAGATTTTTTGTTACATTTTCATATCCACATATAGAAGCACTGCATTCCACAGTTTAATCAATCAAGTTTTTATTATTTGATAATTATTTGATAATTTTTAGAATAATCTTCATGGTGTTCTTGTTTCAGTTCGTTCGAGGAAGTCAAGAGCTAGAAGGAATCTGGCACAGGAGCTTCATCAACATACACCCCCTACTCAACATCCGATGCAGCCAACATCGCCCCATCAACATACACCCCCTACTCAACATCCGATGCAGCCAACAGGCAGCCACACCAACACCATAGTACAGGAACATCCCCTCCAAATCACGGCCAACAATGATGGGGTGGGCTTCATACCAATCCACCACGCAAATCCCGGGATCAATACACTCCAACTTAAAGATATGTTTATGATTTGAATAATCAATTGTCAAATTGAATCAATTAAATATTGTTTGTTTTTTAAGTACAGTAGTTTCAAATAAGTTGAATTTCTATGCAACACCTAGTTCGTCCTAACTAAAACGAAGGGTAGTCCGTCCTAGTCGTTCCCAGGTTGTATGTACAACGTCTTGCAGATGGCTTCTTTTGGTTTGTTTATGTGTATTCCCGATTCCTAGACCGACTGATCAGTATCTGAGTCTAAAAACATTTCCGGTGGGTACCGGTTGAATTCATCCACAAACTGTACGTCATTGATTCGGTACTTGTCGACTGGCAAAATTCTAAAGCAAGAGATACAGTCAAGTGCCCACTTGTAATTGAGGACAAGGATCTTTTTCTCTCGAAATTCTGCAAGGTTTTCTTCGCTTATGTTTTTCGTGATGAGCACTATGCAGGGCCTTCCTAAGTCAAACTCTTTGGGGGTGCTGCACAACACACCACCTGTGTTTCGCAGCACGGCCTCTACTTGATTTGAAGCTACCAAACATTTGCCGACGGAAGTTTCGATTTGTGGAATGTAGAATTGGATGTTGTGGTTTTCAAAGACCACCTGGGATGCTAGGCGTGAGCGTTGAGGTCCATCCCTACCCGTTGTGTCTTTCAATTCAAATTTCTCCTCGTCACGAATCTGTTTTTTCTCCAAGCAATGTTTTACCCAACCAATTGGTACTATCCACGCCTTAAATGCCACGGCCAGGAGGTATCTAGTAGATCTGTTTGCCTTTCCATTGGGGTCTGGTTCCTTAGAAATGAAATGAGTCACTCTTTTGCAGTCCTGCTCCGCGTTGGTTATTATTTCCAGCATTTCAACGTTTGCACGGCGAGCGAAGTTCCTCACAAGCTCTTCTTCATCAGTGGTTAATTCATCCATTTAGAAGCAAAGACTCTTTGAAGCTGGTTTAGCTGTTTGTTCTTGAGTGGACTCATTGTGTTTCACTTCTTTGCTGTTCTTTTCATTTATAATATCTCTACTAGGCGGTTGCGCTTGCAACTCGTCCAACTCTGTGTCAACTGGCTTCTTCACCTTCCTTTTTTTGCTGTCCAACAAGTGGCCAATTGTGCTTTTAAAGAGTGAAATCATTCGGGAAACCTTCTTCTGCCTAGTTTCCCCACGTTGGGCGCCAATTCTGTGACATGTCCCTAACCCTATAGGGAGATACCAACAGTGGTCCGGCAGACTCAGTGGAGAAGGGGCGTGGGCGACTGCAGGTGGGTGTCTTCGGTGTTTGGGCGCCACTTCGTTCTAAAATAAATTATTGGGAAAGTCGCAGAAGGAACGAAGAAGTTTCTACGAATACAGAGAAAGGCGAAGTATAATCATAAAGAAGTCAAGTTTATTTGTAGAAGTGAGACCAGCGAAACCTTAAAGGTCGCAGAGGAACAACGTGGGGGGTGGTACCCACTTTACAAGAAACTGACGATAAGAGAGGAATATTAAGTAAGCTGAATAATCAATCAACAAAAGAAACAGTTCAATCAAGCTATTACCAAGACACTCAATGGTTGCTTAAATAGTACACAAGTTATACATTAGCCACACTATTAGTGGGCCTACTTAGCCTAGAAAACATACCGGTTATACACTTCACAATATTAATGGGCCTACAAAGCCAAGAAAATATACAGGTTATACATTTCACAATTAATAACAATATTACCTGGGACAGGTAGGCTAGTATCCAAACTCAAAGGTAATGACCTCTGTTAGGCCTACAGGTCATGCATGTCTCCTTGACACCAAATGGAGGCCACTTGTCAGGAAAATATGGCAATCTTAGGCCAAAAGTAATTGTAAAGTTCTAGCTTCTTTCCAAGCTCTACTGGGCCTCGAACCTTGGAACCAAAGTTATATTTACAAAATGTTTACATACAAATCAGTGGTGTACCACCTCAATATTACTCAGGCTCCTAGGCCTCTGTAGTTCGGAACCTTATCCTGAACTTATCATCAGTCGAGCCACTCGTAGGCCTAGATCGGGTCTTGAACCACAGATCCCTTCTACACCGTTACCCCGTAGGGTTCTATCGCAACAGAACCAACAGTCAGAACTGGACCCTGTCAGCCTTCTGACGTACCTGTGTACAACATTGTTGGTCTGTCCGAACAAAGGAGAATAGTTAAACTGTCATATGGAGCAGCTGATATGTAAATGCTAAGAGCTACACTACTCTAGCTTGACGCGCTCTCATATGGAGAACATAAAACACCCTAATAAATAGTAGTAAACTGTCATATGGAGCAGCTGATATGTAAATGTATGGTTGTGCCATCAACTATGGCCATAAATTGGCCCGTATCAAAATCTTCGCACCCTTTCCCGGTACCAAACGTCGAGATACCGGTATCTGAAAGTGACTTCGTTCCCTGTAGGCACCTTGAGAATGATTCTACTTTCGGTCTCAAAGTCAAGACAGATTGCAATGATTGCAAGCCGCTGCGTATTAAAACCCTTTTCTGCAAACTTGCTTGACAACGCCTTTTTGGTCCCTGGACAAGTTTTTGAAACGAGTGTATACCCGCTTCGAAGGGGAAAGCAGACGTGGCCCAGAGGGGACCACATCTTCGTACGGACTGAGTGAGGTGTGTCATTAAGTGTACGTTGAAACTCATTGCCTCGTCTCCATAAATGATCTGCATTTCCCCAACGAATCTGTACAGGAGTTCCTCTGCCCTTGATATTGATGCGTCGGTTAGTACAGTCGCCGTCAACAGAGAGACACTTTCAACTAACAGTGCCAAGTGTTGCAGGTACCTAATGGGAAGTACTCCGGTGAGTATTGGAAGGCAATAATGGCAAAGAAACATCCGCCATTCTGTTGCCTTCCAGTTCGCCCTTTCCTTTAACCCACGTGGAGTGCGATGTACTTGATTGGGTGGACATATTTTATTTAGCCTATCGTCAATTATTTTCTTAACTCTTGGCGAAGCTAAGTAATAGGGCATTTGGGGGGTTTTCGTCCATATATCCATAAGTTGCCTTATTACGCCCTGCAAAACACTATGCATATAGTCTGGTGAAAACCCCCACACTAAGTTGACGCCTGGCATCCACATTAATGGAGTCTCTCCTTTGACGCCATTGATTTTGGCTTTCGAGTCTTGAGCCTCGCGTATATTGCTACGTATTTCTTCGTCAGTACGGTTGGCGTAGTCGGGCACACCAATCGGGTATTTAACAACTCTATTTACACTTTTACCTGGGTGGTAACAAAAACTACACCCGAAGTACCCATTGAATTGCGTGCTGTTTTGAAGTAGCGGACGAGCAACTGAATCCACAGCACAACAAATGCACGCGAATTTTGATGTAACTTTGTTTAGTCCCATTTGCCAACTTACGCCTGTGAAATAAATCTGCCTTGCCTGTGAAACAAACTTGTCCAAGAACATTTTCATGACGGGTTCAACTTTGCCAAACCAAAGTCCACACAAGAGAGGATTGTTGAACCGTGTCTTGGGAGGGAGCTTATTTATTATCAGTTGTATTGGCCACTTCGTATTCCGTGAAGATTTAAATATCGCAGCTCCGTCCGTATTGAAATTATATGTAAAGTTGAGCCCTTGCTCTTGATGGAGAAAGCCTCCCAAATTCTTCATCCCTTTGTATAATTTAGAATCGTACACGTCTTTCATTATACCCGCAGCACTCGTTAAAGGAACTTTAATTTGGTCTCTTATCGTGGCTCGTTCTAAGAAGACTCTAATTTGATGAGCCACATCAAGGATTACAAAGTAGTTACCATTTAAAAATGATAATGTTCTTTCCTGCAAGCATTTACCACAGTTTACCATTTTCTCATTCGTCGGTATTTGACCGAGCATGCCTTTAAATGACTTTAGGAATGTGTTGCATGACTCGCAGAAAAAATGAAACGTTGCTTTGTTCATGCTCCGCCAAAACATGTTATTAGTAACGTGTTTTGATGGTTTTAGAATTTGTTGGCCCACTATTGTATTGATAAGGACGATTAGGTCCACCATCGCCTTGCCAGTCAACGCATGGCGTAGTACAAAAGTTAGAATTAGTAGTACAACCTCACCTCTCGTTAGTCCCGTTTCGTTTAACGGAGCATTCAAATTTTCCATGTCATCCCACTGCACATTTTCTTCCCTTTCCCCATCTTCATTTTCATCTTCATTTTCATTTTCGTCTTTGTCTTCGCCTTCATCTCCATCTCCATCGCCATCTTCTCCATCACCTATTCCAACTCCATCGCCATCTTCTCCATCACCTATTCCAGCTCCAACTCTTACTCCATGTTCCTCTTTATTTCGATGCTCTTCATGTTCCATAACTCTTTCTTCACCTCCATCTCGATCCATACGTTCTTCTCGCATTTCCGTATCTGAATCAACAGGCTCAGTACGGTTGTCATCGATAGCTTCCGGCGCGACTCCACCGTGTACAGCATCTAGAATGAATTGCATTTTATAAATTAAAACATTATTAATAAAGAAAATACAAAATAAATACATTTGTATTAAGAATCTACCCACTCAGTCACTGAACTGATTTTGAGTGGGGGACATTAATTTAAAACAGACCAAGCCAACCCTTTGCTTAAGTTTTGGCTTAGGCTTTGAGGTGGAGGCTACTACGGGCTTGTGAGCGCGCTTTGATTTGCTTACCAGAGGTGGGAAGTCCTGATTGCCGGACTGCTTGGCTGAGGATGCTGCCGACCCCCAGGCATTTCTGGTGGGTTGGGGAGCTTCCTTGTATCTAATGGCACTGCTCTTAGTAGAGTTAGCTGTGTGGGGACCTTTGGCTACTTGACCACTCATTCGGTCCCTGGCAGTTTTATAAGCATTGCAGCCTCTCCAGTTTTGAGGTGTGCTCACCATTGCAATTTGCACACCTTCGGTGGAGCTTTCCTGTCTTTTGTGCATTCAGCAGAAGGTTGTTTCCTGACCGCACTTAACACATTTAAACTTTCTCTCGCAATGTTTGGCAACGTGGCCAAACTTTTGGCATTTATAGCACTGGGCCGGGCCTTTTGGTGCTCTGAATTTTTCGGTGGTGATCACTGTCATACATAACCTTGTTAGTGCTGAGATTTTGTTATTTTCAGTGGGGTCACACTTGATCATGAACAACGGTAGAAAGGACTTAGTGCCCCTTTGGCTTCGCAATTGGACGACTTCTTCATACAGAACGTCTGCCTGGTCAAGGCCCGCCTTGATGCCTTCAATTTTGGTTGTTTTATCTAACCCTCGGATCACCCACTTGCTCCCCCTGTCGCTTAGGGTCGCAAATGAGTGATATTCAATTTTGTTGGCTTTGAGAATGCCAGTGGCCATTCTATAATCATTGGCTGATAGTGTCGTCAGTTTTGCACTACTGCCACGTATCTTAAAGGTGATTTGATCGTTACAGTTTTCTTGTATGGTGTGGGCCAAGGCCGAGAAATTAGTAATTTCTTTAATGATGATGGGGGGGGGGGGGGGGGGTCTGTTTTTAACTAACAGGGTCACCCTCGCCATTCACATCAACTTCGATGTCGGCTATGTCACGGGATTCTGAGCCATCACCTTCGTCATTATCGGCGATGGACAGTGGCCCAAACATGTTGTGGGTAGGAAATCGAGTTTACTGGCTGAGGGCTGCTATGCTTCCTCTTTTTAGTATTTGTAGTAGGCGGGCCTTTGTTGGGCCTAGCGTTGTTGGCAACAAGGAAATCTTTCACTCGGTTTTGCTTGTCTCCGAGGGAGTGACACCTGGGTTTGAGTTGATTAAAGTCGACAAAACTAATGTTTTTAATTTCGGCGATCTCGCTCGGTTTAAGGCCGACTTTCTTAGGCTTGTTATCAGGTGGTTTAGAGCCACCATTGTTAGTTAGTGCAAGGGTATTTTCCTCGTTTAAATCCATTATGAGTTAAAAGAGTCAATTAAATTAAAACTAAGGCAGAGCCTTGGTCAAAGGTAAAATTGGCGATTGCCGGGTCATGTTTAAAAGTAATTATAGTAAAAGGTGGCGAAAGCCAAGTCAGTTACAATAGTAAAAATAACAGGGAGTCCCTGAATAAACTTTAAAAATGCAAGCAAAGCTTGTCACAATTTAAAATAGTTAAAACTTAAAAATAGGCATATAGCCGAGTCATGAATGAATTAAAATCTCGGCTGAAGAAAAGCCGGCCGTGTCAGACAGAGCTGACACGTGTCATCAATAATTAAAATGCTCAAAGAGCATAAAAAGTGCGAGGGAGGGAGCTCGGAGTTGTGAGATCCTGGGGTGGCTTACCAGGATTCTCCTACAAGGTCCTACCTAGTTCCCCCCTTGGTTGTCCTGATCTAGCAACACCCTACCCCCTAACGGGATAAGGTCGCCGATGAGAGCTCTAGAGCCGACCAGCCTAGCCTAAGGAGACACACAGGGGAGCTCACCCCTACTGGGTTTAGCCCTGAGTGCCCCCCAAAGAAGAGAGACTGGAAGGCTAATCTCGATGGTCTAGAAGTCTTGAAGTGAATAGCCTGGCGTCGCAACTGGCTGCACACCTGGGCTATTCGCGTCTTGACTCGTCCGATGTCGATGAAATCGGAGAATGATGTGACCACTCGACAGTCGAGTGGCTGTATTTATACCTACTGCTAACAGAGGAATCCACAGGTCGGGGACAGGGCCCTAACCAATGGGAACACTCCTTGTCTCTCATTGGCTAGGCTCGAGTCCTTCTCAGACTCGTCAATAACATTTTCTTAAAGTTTCATTATAGATTTTTCGGCCCGGCGTAATATTGGTAAGGATGCTACAATTAAAGCAGTGTTTCTTAAGATTGTCAAACATGTTGCTTACTAAACTAATCTGTGGCAAGTCACCTTCTATGATTGTTATCCAACTTCCACTTGACTTCAGTAGTTCATGCAACTGTACAATTGTAGCCCAAAATTTGTCACTCAATAGGTCACTTTTAGCAGATTCTGACGGAACTTTTTCTACTACTTCGTCGATAGCAAGGCAACGCAAAGCCGTTTTGTTTTGCAACAATTCTTTTAAGAAAAGTAACATGCGAGTCCCATTGTGTTTTCACAGGTAGTTTAAGGGAGATCTTTTCCCCAGTTTGCTTACTTAAAAAAAAACGTATCTTACTTGTAGTCAACCTGAAGTAGTAGTCAAAATGTAAATTTGAGATAGGGGCCCGGCCTCAGTTAATTACATTCACAATAATCAAATAATTTATAATGTTACCGATGCATTCCAGTACTAAAATCTCGGAGCAGTTGGTTCTGGCGTATCAAACGGCCGGAAGCGTCTTGGCAAACTACGTGACTGCTATGAGAGAAGAATTTGGCAAACAACGAAATTTTGAAGCAAAGCAGGCCAAACGGGCGCAGAAAGCACAAGCAAAGATTTTGCGAGGGATTATGGGGCAGATGTTTGCTTCAATGGGTATGGTACGTCAAATGCCCTCATTGCCTTTGAACGAGAAAGAATCATATGAAAGTAGCTCCTTCTCCTACGAAGGGAAGCAGGAAGGTCCCACTCTCCGTTATCCTGGCAACGAATAGTGGTGTGGACCACATCATCTGCCAGTACGAACCCCGACTTGCAATGTATCACGACGACAGACGCCACTTGGTGCCGCTGACTGCAGTTGGAGGGTCGGCCGTTATATGTGCACGTGTAGCCAACAGTTTTCCCAGCACATAGCTGAACAAAACAATAATGTGAACTTGTATTAATTATTACATTAACAGCTGTACAATTATAGTGTTTTTAAATAACTGTTTCTTGAAATTAATTTTTAAAATGGTTATTTCAGCTCATTCTTATTCAGGTTCTTTGGCTTAGTCGCTTTGATTTAAAGTCCCCCACTGAAAATCAGTTATATAACTGAGTGGGTAGACTCTAAATACAATTTATTTATTTATTTAATTCATGTTTGTTGCAGTGGGCAGGTAGGGCTCTCACAACACTGGCCTGGTACCATTTGTTGAAAGGCTGGTTGTGAGATACAGCATGTAGGGCCACTGGTTTTTTGTTGTTGCCTGCCTTGGTGTCATGTCTATGGCCATTCATTCGTGTGTTGAGGGCATTGGTTGTAAGGCCTATGTATTCAGGTGGGCATCTTTCTGCACCTCAACTGATAAATGATGTTGTTGGTTTGGCACGAGTTGTGTCCCTGGATGGCGTAGGTTCTGTCCGTGGCTCTCGCTGTAAACGACTCGGTGGGTACGTTGAGCTGGCATGTTTACAGCGAGCGCTGTCACAGGGGTAGGAGCCTGGTGGTAGGGCTACTTAATTAAGGTGTGTCAGTCCTGCTCCGGGGAATCGCTGTAGTCACTCTCAAAAAGAGTTTTGTTTACATCATCAACAGTCAGCTTCGATCGCTTAGCATCTATGACGGAACGGTTGACGATCGGCGTGTTTACAAAACGAACTTGGATGGTTTTCATCAATGTATCAATGCGCGCTATACTCTGGTAATGCAGTCGACTAGATATTCGTACGTGCAGAACCTTCTGCTATTCGCCACGAAAAGTTGCAGGTATGCGCTCTAGAGGCGAAACGCTCAACTCAAGATGTGGGGGTTACTGCTACCGCCCGTATGCGGTTGCATGCAAATTTGTATTATGATTGAAATTTGTATTTGGCAATAAATACATGCAAGAGTCCACAAGATTGATGGTTGCTACATCAAGAATACTGGAATTGAGTAAAAAATGACGCCTCAAAAATATCCATTGATTCAGTAAAAAGTTGACATTTTTCCAGTCAATGAAGAAAAAATGTAAAGATGAATGATGAATGAATGTATGAATGATTAAGATTCCCTGTATTCATAGGAACAGATAAGATGAATATTCCTGTTTAAACAGTGATGACTCCCACCACAGGGGTTGACCAGCAGCGGGAAGCAGCTGGACTGGCAACAGCAAGCGTGGGTTGGGCTCGACCACGCTAGCTTAGCCCTAACTAGGACCTAAACGTTTCAATTTCAATTTTCAATTTTTTATTAGGACAAATTGTACATTTTATGTAACATCAACACAATTTTTAGTGTATGTGTCCTTTAGCTAAATAAAAAAAAATGTTACAAATACTTATATAATGAGAAATTGTCATAATATGTAATACATTGTAAATAATAATAATTATTGAAAAGTAATAAAATAAGGTTCATTTCATTATATTATTATAGTTAATCAATAATATCAAGTGATAACAGGAATTTCTGTGAGTGTATCATTTAAGTAATCAATAAGATAATAGTAGGCTTTTAGAATTAAAATTTGTTTGAGTTCATGTTTGAAACGGTCATAGCTTGAAATGTTTTTAATGGATTCTGGAAGATGGTTATAAAGAGATTTATGTAAGTAGTCTGAGTTTACTTGTCCAGAAACTGACTACAATGCTCTGTCCCACCAGGCGGTTCAGGGCTCATGTTTTGAGAGCCTGTGACGAGCCGACCAGATCACCAGGCAGAGGTCCATACCAGGGAAAACACTGCCAGGCTTCAGTAAAGCTACCATACTAGGATGAAATCTTGTTTTACCATTTAAAATGGGGTTTTCTAACAATATTATTGCTCCGACAGGGAATCGGCGAGTCCATAGACTTGTGCGCACGTCACACATTAAGATATTGACATGACAAACCAATACACAAAATGCCATCATAATTTTTTTCCAACTTTTTTCCATTTGTGTTATGTATGGAATGTTCTACTTCTGTAGGTATTGAGATTTCGGACGCTTGATAACAGGGGAATCTTCCTCCCCCCCCCCCATATTTTTGAAGGGATTGCAGTCTTACAAAGTATTGGTTTTGGTTTGTAGTTCGGTAATAGGGTGGCTTTGGGTTTGGGTGTTAATTCGTAATCATCTTCTGTGAAATGGCTAGAACACACAACTGTAAACTTATTTGGTTTAAAGTTTTCGCGATTCACCTTGTGAAACCATTGTTTATAAATGATAAGGGGATTTATTTGGATTAGGAAATCTATGAAATGACACTTTTTTTCCCTTCGGCTTCTAATTTGATGTGTCTATTGTTGCATTGATACACACAACACGTGTAAACCATTTTCAATCACTATTTATGTAAGCACAGCTTTGTAAGTATTCACACGCGAGTCACAGTTTGAGTTAGTCAATAAAACACAATCAGTCGTTTTGAATGTAAAATACTAGTAGTGCTACTAACTAAAATTACGTGACATAAACGATGATCAGCGATAGTATAAATATAAATATAAAACACGAATGACATGAAACTACAACTCTAATTTACTAAACTAAACGGTAAACTGGAGAGTTTGGACGTCCGACGTATACTTAATAATAATAGTTAATGAGCACTTCGTTGGAACTACACTTAAGGTATAGTTATCGCTCGTCCATACCGCTAGAACGTATCTCTGATCCACAAACACGCTGCGCTCTGGATCATTTTGGCTTATGTTAGCAATATGCTGGTTACAAATTCTCCTAGCCTCACCGTCACCAGACATTGTAATATGATACACATAATACGTTAACGTATGCCCAGGCACAGAACCTTCTGGCCTAATAAAAGAAGTTAAAAATCGTAACTAAAAGGCTGGCATAATAGGCCTAAGTTGATTTAACCACTTGTGGTTATAAACCCAAAGCTTGTGGTTGTGGCGTCCCGTGTTAATGGCGCCAAAGACCACGCCACGTGTATTGTAATATTTCGGCTACCTCCGGAAGCCCTCGTGAATTCTTGCCGCAACGGCGCGAAGTATAAACGAGTGTTTAATTGCGTTAACTGGACTGTTATTTTACAATACTAGGTGGTCTGAAAATAAGTTATTCGGTAGTTGTCACCGTGGGACTCAACGGCGTGACTTGTTTTCTACATTTTGAAGTGGCTCCCCTTCCTATACGCCTGTGTGTGTTGACCATCAGATCATCAAACTTGGATTATTTAAACTTAATTTTATAAAAATAAGTAGACTAATAAACTACACATTTTATACCGGGGAAAATGAAGTGAATTGTGTGGAAGAATTTGATTATAAATTAAAAGATTAAAAAATTATGTACTGTTAACTTTAATTTTAAAATTAAGTGTAGATGAAGATGCTATTTCAAAGGCCCAAGAAAAAAACAACCATTTAGGAAAATTATAATGTGTTTGAACCAATTAACTGCTAAACAGGACTCTGCTGATAATTTGGTGGGTTCATATTTTACACTATGGTACTATACAGAAAACATGGTTGATTCTTAAAAGGGTTAAGTTTGTGAGGTGTGAGGGAAAATTAGAAGGGGATCTCTAATTTAACCTGATATTACATAGCATACAATGCAGTGATTGTTGTCCTCCTTTGTAAATCAGTTTTATAACAGAATAGGATAGACGTTAAATAAATAAATAAAAAATAAAATAAAAACAGCACTTATAATAAAATTCCATCCTCCTAACATGCAATTATTAAAACAATCTGTAAAATTGCAAGGTGTGTGAATGCTTTACAAATGTGCCATTTATTGGAGGAGTAGTACACGCCTGCGAGGATAAAGACAATAATGCAGCACACCAATAATAAGACTATAATTTTTTTCAAATTGAGAATTGAACACATCACCTCTACGTACCCGGAGCAAACGCTTCTACCATTTAAGCTAAGAGGGACAAAACTCTTTAATATGTGTTTTATAATTTTAAATGTAAATAAGTAAGCATTACCAATCAAAGCAACAACTGGGTTGAGTGGTGTCTCCAGACTTTTGATGACTTCTGACCATGCATTGGTGTCCTTGGGAAATGAAAATAAATTAGTTAATTTATAATATAATATAATAATATATAATATAATAAATAAAAGATGCGGCTGCGTGTCATTGCAGCCAAATCAACGAACAGTGCCCCCCATTGCAAACATGTATACATGGTTAACACATGAACCGTCTCCGTGTCAAAAGACGAATGCTTGTTGCCAAGATTAGGAGATATTCAAAATAATTGTCAAGATGACCATGCAGAGTTGGGATCAAGTACAGGAGTCCTATACTCGGAGGCCTTCCAACGTTTTTCGTGTAGACCACGAGGCTTTCAATGGAAATCATGGGGAACTTTTAGGCTGCGAATCAAAGAGTTAATTTCATTTATATTTTTTCGTACAGAATATGTCTGTTCCTGATTTGCAGCACTCGTAATGTCTTCCAAATTTTTTTTCAAAACTCCTTCATGCCCGCAATGCATGTAATCAATTGGGACTTTGTAGGAATCTCTATTATAGCAGACAATGGGGAGGAATCTTTACCTCCAAACACAGGAGTATTACGACTGATAGCTTCTTGTGCTCTCAAAGCAACATTGGCAGCTGTTTTAATGGTGAATTATAAACACTATGGAAATAAAGTCGGCGATTCTCAATAAACTCTCCGGGATGTAGACATTTCGAACAGCCAAACTCTCCGTTAAACTGTTTCATGTACAGTATGGCAGCCTTTGCAGATAAATCGGCCAGAATGCCTACAATTTTCACATTGCAAACTATGCCAGTATACAATTTAAAAGGAGTTAGAGTTGACATCTGTTCCGTAATTTTCCTTAAAAAGAGTTCCATAATTATTAGGTTTAGTGCGTGACCGCCTGCCATCAAGTTGGCTTACCTGTTACAAACGTGAAGTGCTTAGATTTGAAATGACTCTGGGGTCGGGTCATTACAATACCCCTTTCACAAAAACAATCTTTAGGGCATGGCAAAAGAGGGTTTTGTCTTGTCGTAATAGATTTTTTTCAAAAAAAGAAACATAAAACTTTCTTATTTATATTAGAGGCACCTTAAATTTTAAACAAAATAAACAATATAATAATAACATCCCAGAGTTTTTCCATGAAATACAGCCGTTTTGAAAAACAACACAAGAAACAGTAACATCTAGATATTGAGGTTACCGCAGAATAAATCAACATATTATACAATTTATCGCAAGTACATTTCCCTTGAAAACATACATAAGGACATGTCATGGATGTATTATAAAACGTAACCAAGATGTTTCTGGCAGGATATTGCTCTTCAGTCTATTTTCACGAAATTTTTAGTGAAGTATTCTGTATTTTGCTTGCATACCGACTCCGCTTTCTATTGCTCTTCAGTCTATTTTCACGAAATTTTTAGTGAAGTATTCTGTATTTATTTATTTTTATTTTGTATTGTATACAGGCGGGGTATTGAGGATCCCCCTATGTTTCCTCATAACAGTCACTTACTAGGGGACTCTGCTTATACAATTTCACCACACATGCTCATACCATTCAGAGATAATGGCCACCTTACAAGACGTCAAAGACATTTCAATTTTAAACTGTCATCAAATAGAGTGATCATTGAACAAGCATTTGCTTTATTACGTGGCAGACTTCGGTGTCTCAAGATGCTTTACAATATGCGTACTGATTTAGTACCAAAGCTCATTCTAGCCTGCTGTGTCCTTCATAATCTGTGTATGATTGAAGATGACGAAATTGAGCCAGATCCACTGCGTTGTGTAGACGTAGAGGAGAATCATCAGAATGAGGAACGGGACAACCGACAAGGAATTGAAAAAAGAGAATAATTGCAACAATGCTTCAAAATGTACATGGACACCAACATAAATCCCATAAGTCCACAACACTATAGAGCTAATAATTTGGGTTAAATGAAAACGTTGCGCATAACCCATCGGCAACTGTAGCAACACTAGTAACTGGTATTGGTACTAGTGTAAGAATACAACAAATTAATTAAATTAAGGGCAACCGATCGACATCAACAAACGAAAATATTTAAATTTTTACAAATTAATAAGTTGAGACCATGAAAACTACAAAACAGTTCAAATTGTTTAGTCGCAAAGGTAAATTTTGAGAACATTAAAGGAAAACATTTAAGACCCCCGAATATATTAAAAAAGGTGTGAAACGGGTTATTTTGTCGCGTCGCGTGTTTACACTTACTAGTGCGTGAGTTCGACGTTTCGGAACCGTCCTGAAGATGGAACCCACAGCGGTTCCGAAACGTCGAACAACACACAAGTAAGTGTAAACACGTAACGCGGCGAAATGACCCGTTTCACACCTTTTTTTTTATATATGACTTGTTTACAACAATTTAGTTTGTTAATGTCCTTAACAACTGGTCAGTCGTTTGCCCTTTATTTTATTTTTTCATTTGTTTCATGTTAGGCTCTATAGCCTAGGTATGTGTAGGTTCACTTTCATACCTACCTGATAATACCTTATGTTGAACAAAATATGTGCCTAATTAAGACCCATTTGTTTAGCTTAAGTAATATTCTACAATAATCTGACTATTCATTACATCACTATTATCATGTAAAATATAGCCTACTTTAACAGCTTACCTGTTTATTTTCACATTTTCTTATGGTTATAGTAGCCACAGGAACGATGTGATTCCCTACAAAATGTTTTAGAGATTAAACCAATAACACCCATGTACATGTCTTCTAGCATTGTTGTTTTAGCTAGAAGTGGATCAATGTTAGCAAGTTCAATCAAGGGAAACATTTTTTTGTTTCTGTTCAGTTGTTATGTTATGTTATCAGTTATGTTCAGTTCTGTTGTTAAATAAATGGATCACTCCCATCCCATATAAAAAATAACTGTCCCTCGGAGGTTATATTTTCTTGTAACCAATTGTATGAGTAAATGCCTATTAGTCATTGTTAAATTGCAATGTTCTGTTTTAATGCTGTCTTTAAAAAGTGATAACTATAGGCATATCTATTTATGAAAAAATAAAAATATTTACTTGAGGTAGGACCTTACAAAAGAGTACTAGATTATTATATTATGGCATTTTTCTCTGGTGTAGGCCTACATTAAAAACCAATCATTCCTTAGGCTCAGATGCAGGTGCAAAAGACTTGAGTATGGCGATTAAATTATTTGTCGCAGCTAATTTTTCTTCGTGACGCCGTTCCTGGTCTTTCATTAGCTTTGCCAACCATGGTGGCTCGGCATCATCTTTATTTATGTTTTGGCGCTTGCAAGGAAACTTTGGGCAAGAAGTGGTGGCAATTTCTGGCGGTGTAATTGTTGTGAGCTTTACAGACGGGCCAGGCTTGAAACCACTAACCGAAGAAGCAGTACTAAGTGGAGTTATCTCAGGCTTGGTAAAAAAAATATCCTCCATTGCGATGAAATATGGTCATTTTATGCTGCCACAGCCAGTTGCACCGTTGTTGTCAACAATTGCTTTGTAGGTTCTTTTAAGATTTTTAAACTTGCTTTCGCATTTGTCCCATGTGATGTCATAGCCATTGGAGTTGAAATCATTTTCATACTTTTGGTATAAAGTTATTAGTAACGTTGTTTGTAGCACCGTCCAGCGAGTTTTTCCATAATCTGAAAACAAGTAATAGACTTGCTGTAACATTTTGGTTTTCTCATGAGAATAGGTCAAAGTGGAAAGTCAAAGTCTGGAAGATGGTTTTAAAAAGATTTACGTAAGTAGTCTGAGTTTACTTGGCCAAGTTTAGTGTGATATGAGTTAAGCTGTAGGTAATTTTTTTTACGTGTGTCATGATCATAGACATTTGCGTTTGCTGAGTGGGTATGTATATTTTTTAAATTACTAATTAGGTATGACGAGAGCGGGTTCCACTACCATTGTTGGAAGTATGACGAGAGCGGGTTCCTCTTCCGTTGTTGGAGGTATGACGAGAGCGGGTTCCACTACCATTGTTGGAAGTATGACGAGAGCGGGTTCCACTGCCGTTGTTGTACTCGTTGTTGTACTCAGCCCCAAAACTCAGCCAAGATTGACTGTCGTAAGTCCTCGGCGAAGACGTCCCCCCAATGTCGCGCTGACTCTCGCAACTGTCCCATAGCGACAGTAACCTGATAGCGCGGCGGTACTCGCGCTGCTTCTAGGTAATCCTCCAGCTCCTTCATAAATACAACTGGATGGGTACGTCCTCCGTAGCCATTAAAGATGGGTAGTTGAAGCTGAGGCTTGTAATCAGCCCCCCAAACATTGAACGCTCTACTTTCCTCCGCGGCCGCCACCCTGACAGCCGTTGGCGGGACGGTCTCCGAACCGACGCACTAAGCTCTATGCTCGACACGCGCTCCGTGAGCGTCGTTTCGGATGTCTGTAGCGTCGACACCATCGTGTCCGTCCGCCCCCGCGTCGGGACCGGGGTCGCTGGGCAGGCCGCCACCTCGGTGTCGAGTGTCGACAAGGGGAGAGCCAAAGTTATCTCTGTGAGGCAGACTCTCCAATCGGCAACGCCAGTTTGAAGGTGTCTAGCCGCTCCCTTATCGGCTCTTCCGATTCGGAGAATTCCGGCGACTGAAACATCATCAAAACATGATCAAAAAGTTATAATTTCCAATTAGCAGGCGCTGTATTTGACAACTTAGAGACACGTGAGACCAACAGTCGTACACCAGAATTGTGAGAGTAGTATACCACTGTCGGCTTCGGATTCTCTGAAACCTTCTTCTTTTTTCTAGGCGTCACAGGAGACGCCTCGCCGACATCAACCTCGGCCAACGCTGAGTCGTCGACCCACACCATTATGGGCATGAGGGCGTCCAAGTCCACGTCCACGTCGTCTTGGGCATCCTTATCCTCGAAGCGAGTTATCTTGTTCTGGGCGACAGGCGGGTGGCCGCCCGAACCAGCCCTCCTCGCCGCCCTCAGCTCCCAGTAACGCTTCGCCTTCTTGCTAGCGAAACGGTCGGGCACCACCTCCAACCCCTGGCCAAACCCCTCCCTCTTATGTATAGTCCGCTTAGTTTCTTGTAATAATAAGATCAAGGGTTGTGTGTTTTGTAAGAGTAGCTGTAGTTCTTCTAGATTTGCATAGAATCCTCTACAATTCCACGTTATCATTGTAGCCATTTAAGTTTGTAGATGTTGTAGGTATCTTAAAAATACAGCTGTTATTTTTTAATTTTTACTTAATGGGATTTAAAATATTATAAGAATTCTCATCCATTAACTGATCCTCCAACATGTCATCAATAAGTGACGACGTGGATGGGCTGTTTTTTGGATTGGGAATCTTAATAATTCTCTTAAAATTTGGACCCTCTAAAACCTCTACTGGTTTCTGGGTTTTTAAAGACTTTGGAGATTTGGGTAAATTTAGTGCTACTTTGACATCAACATTGCTGTTGACGTCTAGTTGGTGATTAAATTTACCTAATTTTTCACTCGGAATTTTAGATCGAGTCAGGGAAATTAACTGTTGTAAGAGTTTTCCCTGCTCCTGTAGTTGCTTTGCTTGATCTTTCAATTGATCTTGTAGTGATGTCTGTATCACAAGCTATGTTTGAATAGTTTCCTTTAGCTTTGCGTTCTCCTGAACCATGGTGATGTGTTCAACATGGCTGGTAGCCGCATCAGCTTGGCGACTTAAATAAATAAATAAATAAATAAATTTTTATTTAGAGTCTACCCACTCAGTTATATAACTGATTTTCAGTGGGGGACTTTAAATCAAAGCGACCAAGCCAACCCTGCAGGCCCCGACGCAATCGACGAGTGAGCGATAACCAACCAAAGATCGATATTTTTAATAGGAAATATAGCAATCAGTGGTATGGACAGTGCGAACACCCGCGAATCAACGCCAGAATCAACAAGGCCGATTCAGAACAACTCTGAAATTTACTATGTGCTTCGTTGCTAGGACGGCTCCAAAGTCACCGTTTACAAACTCCTAAGACAAGAACTGATGGACTGAAGTCCAAATCAGAAGTTAAAAAACTTCTGACTTCAGCGGGAATCGAACCCTGGACCTTCTGCATTGGAAGCAGATACGCTAACCGCAAGACCAACGAGCCACACATATTATATGTTTGGGTTTAGAGATATTCTCTATAGTTTCCTGATTTGTTGTCATTAGGGCTCTCCATTTTGTTGCTACAGCTTGCGCATTTTTTCTTTTCTTTTTTCTTTTCTTTCTTTCTTTTTTTTGTATTTTTGTCTGTTTGTTAACACGATTCCGGCTAAACCGATACATGAGGGGGGTGTGGGAGGGGGAGGCTCGCCGTTGTCGTTCATCGCGGGTTGGGGGGGGGGGGAACTCAGGGTGGTCGTTTGATACACATACCGAATCGGTTTTAATACCGTGTGACTATTTCTTAACCAATCACATATGCAAATAAACAACCCTAGTAAAAATATTTGGTTGCCAAATGGTTGCAAGGTAGTCAACAACAGGTCACTAACTAGCTCACCAAGTGATCGCCAAAATCAAGCCTTGATGATCTGTTGGTGATCACTTGGCAACCAAATATTTCTACAATGGAATGTAAATCTTATTAACTTGATAATCACTCACCCTAGGTTGATGTCTTGCACTGAAAATACAATGACACTTTAGACATTGCAGACGATGTGATCAGTGGCAGGACCTAAACCACAGTGGCGATGATGTGGTGATCACGTGTTGGGCCAATACCATAATATGCAGGGGGGCAAGGTCGTTTTGAGGCAGTATGGAAGGGTCTAAATTAGTCTACAGGTCTACTATAAGTAGGCAATTAGAGTCGATCACGTCAACCAACTATACTGGCATGGGTGCAAGGCGCAAGTGTATCTCGCAGCCGTTCCGGGTTCGAAACCTGACTAGTGCAATTCTTTTTTACGCTTTAAAATCTACATAAAATTATTTGATGATGATGACGTGCGCATAAACAAAAATTGGGCGTCGCGACGCCTCCACTATTTCCCAATTTACCTGTTTGGGAATTTATTAGGTCCTCTTCCGCCCTGTGTAGGGTCCCGGTTTTTAGTATCCTATATTAGCACAACCCGTACTTTAATCTCAAAATAGTTTAAGTTCCGGCGTCGGCGTCGATTTTTTAAATAATGACCTCGTTTTTTAGACGGGAGAAGAAGCGCCGGCTCATCGCCTTCAAGACGATGTGTTTTACTTGACGGCAGTTCTAGCCGTTCAAAACACATCAACTTTATCGAGTGCTTTTTTTTTTTTACTTTATACAAATTGACAATTATTTACATAAACATTTTACAATTATAGAATTATTCAACCAATGTCACTACTCTTCAACTTCGAAGTCCCTCAGTGGATTATCGTCAATTTCTTCTACTTCTTCATGCTCATCTTCTTCAGCATATTCAAAATCTTCATTATTTTCAAAGTCAAAATCATCCAGGTCCATATCCGATATGTCCTCTTGGCTGGAAATGCTCTCGTCGTCGTTTGACTGTGAATGATTAAACAGAGATAATTATCACGACTAAATAAATGATCACTTTTCAAATTAACATGATATAAAAACACAATTTCTACTCACATTTCCTGTTGAGCGTCTTACTGTTGACATCGAATCTATGCTTACAGAGTCCTCCTCCTCTTCTTGATTGTTTGAAGATTCAACATCGTAACGTTCTTGGCTGGTATCCATATTGAAATAGCTCTTGCCTGGTCCGAGTCGGAGAGAACACTGATGCTCCTCCATTATTATCGAGTCTTATCTCTCTCTGAATTTAACAGGATGGGTGTTGGAAGGATACTGAGAGAGAGGATAGTTTTAAGGACGTTGCCTTCTTCTATCATGTGTGGGATTTGAGCAGGGGGCGGACGAGGAAGCAAAGCAGCTCAGGATGATTCTGAAGTGTCATTAACAAGTGTTAAGAAGACGGGGTGCGTGAGGCGCGAGCGGGGCCCATCAGGGGAGAGGCAGATGGGAGTGCCTATGCCAGCTGAGGGCGAGGTCTGCTGACTGGACCTGATTGATGTTAAGGGGGATGCCGTAAGTGCCGACCAAGCACGGCGAGGGGGAGCGCAAGTGCCACCAAGAAGCACGGGAGGGGTTCAAGCAGTGAGCTAATTATTGGGGGGGTGTATGGGTTGGTTGATTCTAATAATTTATTTGATGGGGGTTTTTAAAAGCAAAAAGGCATGTGAGTCCTTATGTTGGTTATTTTGGTTTTTAATTTTAGGGGTGGGTTATAAATATGCATGATGCTACTGGGGGGAAGTCGAGATGGGTTGATGGGGGAGGGAGAGGGGGAATACCCCCTACTCCATGATTTAGGGGGGGGGAGAAAATGGTGCCCCAAATCAGAGCTATGATTGCTATCTGATTGGGAGCTATCAGAGATGGAGCTGTTAGGGGTTGTTATGTCTATTTGGGGGTTGAAATGGGGGATTATGATAGAAAGGGCGTCATTACTTGGATGGTTGATGCTAATGGGTCTAGAGCTTGTACTTGAGGAGTCCTGTGGGGGGTGGCAAGAGTTTTATATTTCGGTGAAAATATAGGGGTTTGATTTACTGTTTAGAGAGGGTATTAGATCTATTAATGGTTTTATGAGGGGCCTATCTTCCATGGTTTTGCAGTATTTGAGGTTGAGTTTATTGATAAAGGAGGTAAGTGGGGGGACAGGGGATAGTTTATAGACTATTTTGCTGGATATATATTTAGGGAGGTCTAGGCATTTGCAAAAGATTT